>JANRGW010015411.1:0-34523 GCA_024733675.1 Psilopsiagon aymara | reverse complement strand
ACCTATCAAATTGATGTCTCTCCAACTTAGAGACAAGGATGTCATGTGAGACAGTGTCAAACGCTTTGCACAAGTCCCGGTAGATGAATTCAGCTACTCTACCCCAGTCCATCAGTTCCGTAGCCCCATCATTGAAGGCCACCAAATTGGTCAGGCAGGATTTCCTCTTAGTGAAGCCACGCTGGCTGTCACCCAACACCTTACTCCAGTGCGCACTAAGTAGCAGATTGGCTATTCATGAGCCAAAACCTGTAAGAAAGATCTCATAATGGAACAAAGCCAAACAGAAAATCACAATAGTTCATTCTGAACTCAGAAAAGCATGAATTAACATCTGTGTTTTTAGAGATAAAGAATATTTTAAAAGCCTTTGGAGCTGATCTACCTCATTTCTCTGACCCTCTTCTCAACCCAAGATCACCCTTCCCAGTACAGTCTCATTGGTGTAAAAAAAACCAAAAGCTAAGATCAGCTCTCTCCTTCTCTGCAGACCTGCCTGGATCTGCAGGGTAAATTTTCAGGTAGTAAGGCTTCCACCATATGATTTCACAGAGACAAATAAAAACAGTGCAATGGAGTTGAAGGTTCTACTTAATAATAACTGTCTTTCAAGGATTTTGAATAGGCTATTTAGATGATTTTATATATTTAAGCACTAAAAGCTTCTTTAGTTAAACACTGAGTCATTTAGACCACTTATTTCCAGAGAGGATATATAAACTATGTAAGCCAAAATAAAGAGTGGAATTGAGTTCACATCTTGCACTCCTTTTCACTCTTGTCACAATGCCTTGGATGGTTTCTTTGAGAACTGGCTTATTTTTGATTCATAAAAGTTGGGAATATTTTTTTTTTTATCAATTTTATGGGTAATTAACAGCCCTTAACCAACACTGGCAGTCTTGTTAAATATCTTTTGCTCATTTGTGCATATTTCTAGTCTCAGGAATAAAGTGCGAACTTATATAAAGTTTACGGAGATAAGACTTACTGGTTTTCAGTAGAATAGAATTAATTTCCTGCTTAGTAGCTTGTATGGTTCTGTGTTTTGGATTTGTGACCAAAACAGTGTTGATAACCCTGGGATGTTTCCACTGCGGCTAAGCAGTGCTTGCACAAAGCCAAAGGCTTTTCTGCTCCTCATGCAGCCACACCAGTAAGTAGCCTGGGAATGCGCAAGAAGCTAGGAGGGGCCACAAGTGGCTCCAACCATCTCACACCATACGACATCGTGCAATAAAAAATGGGAGAAGAGGGAGGAAGGGTAAATATGGAGTTATAGTATTCATCTTACTAATCATCTGTTACATGTGATGGGACACTGCTTTCCTAGAAGTAGCTAAAAATCTTCCTGCCTTTAGGAAGTTGTGGATGGTTTGCTTATTTTCCTGTGCCACTTCTGCTTTCTCTATTAAAACTGTCTTTATCTAAGGCCATGGGTTTGCTCACTTTTACTCTTCCCATTCTCTCACCCAGTCCCACTGTGGGGGAGCAATCGAGTGTCTATGCTAAGGTGTGTAACGGGATTAACCCACAACATGAGGTGACAGTCTTGTGTACAGGTAAAATTACAGGCAAAACTGTGTGGGTTTTCATTTTAAACTTCAGGCAAAGGAAATCATCATTAATGTAATAATCTCTTTGGTGTGTTTTTAAATTATCCTTGCCTTTTTGTAATAATAATGTTTTCATAAGTCATTATAATTTTGTTTAGCTTTGGGTCCCAGTTGAATGCAGACAAAACAGGAAGCTAAAATTATGCTAGTTATTAAATAAAGACTAACATAAGGAAAAAGCATTAAGAACTGAGCTGTATCTTGTACAGAAAATATCCAGAGTTAATTTTGGCATTTTTAAGATTGTAGAATGAAATGTAATAGCTCCTAAATGATATGCTTGCTTTTAAAGTTATGATGCATTGTTATTCTGACTTTATGTTTACCATTGTATCCTTTCAGGTAACTGACAGGCTGAAGACTCCATTACCAGTTTTCTTCACAACGATGCATGTATGATCAAGCGAAGGCTGATCTCTCTTCAAACTTACAGACTTTTTCGTTGTAATTTTTTTTTTTTTTTCATTCTAACATTCACTCTCATTTTTATTCTCTTAAAAAGCCACAAAGTTTTTGATCTGCCTCTTAAAAAGAGAAGCCGGAACCTAGTCATTATTCATGTAACGAGTGTGACTATGTCTGTATAAAAGGGCTAATTGTTACAACAATTCTTGTTAAAAAGAAAATATGAGCTAAGTTTAATAGCTAACATTTTTCTATAGAATATTTCCAATCATCACCATTTCTTTTTTTCCTGAAGTCTGAAAGTAGTGCTAGAGTGAGAAAATCATTAACTAACCAAGGTAGCAGTCTTAAACTCTCATAAGAGATTTCTTCATTGTCCTGAAACATAATTGTATCATACTTCTCTTTATCATCGTTTCCACCCTCAACAGAGGACAAAAATATCTGCCTTATGTGTCTGTATTTTGTGAAAGTTAATAGCCATATAAAAATGACTGGACAGAAAAATTCTGGTGTATATTGTTTAAATGGTTTTAATGCTGATGTAATTGGTTGTGGGGGTGTATAGGTATTTTCCATCCCTCAAAATATTAGAAACAATTTATCCATTATAAATCAGGGTATGTTAAGGTTTAGTTAAAAGAACTAAGTTCTGTATGAAGTCAGATTTTCTGTTTGCAATGCTGTCTTCTGGCCTTACATTGTGTGAACCTATGACTCAAAATATATTTTAAAAACCCAAACCAAATAAAACGACTTACAGTAGTAACATGCTTTCTGGATTTTATTTGCTTTCGACAGGAAAAAAATATACAGTACAGCTGTATAAAAAAAGCAATCAGAAGAATACTTTTAATTCAACCCTTATCACCATAGCTAGTCCATTTTAAGTCTGATACATCCAAGTTTGAATTTAACACATACCTAAACACAAAAATACAAGTAAGCCTTTTTTTAAAACTGCATGTTTATATAGAGAGAACTTTGAATACAGTAACAGTGCTATAGTTTCAAGACCTTTCTTAACTTAATAAAAAATTTAGAAAGTGTCCTTATATTTTAAGTGAAGAAGGAGTGGATTTTCACACTGGAAAAGCTCTTTAAGTCTTGCACTTCAACAGATTGTAAATACATTAGAAGTCATTACTTTAAATCCCATGCCCTTGTTTCATAAATCTGTGTGAAACATTGAACATAAATACCCCTTTGAACTTTATCACTCCTGCAAGTGGGTACACATAGGTAGACAAAACGCCAGGCACATTGTTTATAGTGGAATCTTTTGTTCAGGCTGCTGGAACTAGACACGAGTTTTCTAGGAAAAGGGGAAAGGATTTGGATGGCTGAAAGAAGGTGAGTAATGTCTGCATGGGAAAGAGAAGGGGGTAGGTTCTCTAAGGTAGTTTATTCACCTGGTAACTTAGATGTATCACTATAGGTGCGTGCCAGCTGAATTCACTTCTCTGTATTTTCATTGCTCATGATATTAGCAGTAGGCTGCAAAATTATATTTACCTACTTAAAACCTTTATGAGCAGTTAAAGATAACATCACATTGAGTAGCTTATATTTTCTCATAATGTGTTTTAAAATACAGAGACTTTAAAACTCAGGCAAAATTTAAAACAAACTTTCCCCAGAATCAGTGATTTCTGAACAGCGTAATTATGTTTTGACAATTTTAAGAATGTAGGCTATGGCTATCCCCTTTAAAGCATAAGTTATTCCTGAAAAGTCTGACAGTAAGTTCAGCAACGGCTTTAATTTCTTCCTGGCCAGTTTTCTGCTGTATGAATGTACAACACTTAACGCTTCTGAAAGGTAGGAAAACAATCAACATGGAGAATATGAAGAACACAGAACATCAGAATAAATGAAGTAATAATAGTTATTATTCACTCATGCACATAAGTTTTGCATAGTTTTCAAAGCACGTGTGCTAATACATGTCTCTCTTAATTTCCATGCTATGAGATGGGGTGTCAGTCTTTGCTGTCCATCTCCCTAAATTGTTAAGACGCTCAAGCCAGTTTATGGTTTTCCCTAATGGGAGACACTGAGTACAAAATCCTGATTGCAATTTATCAGAGAAAAGTAAGGAATAGAAAACACTCTTGCTCTCTGAAAGGTGGCATTGCTTTTTAAAATGTATATTTGAACAAAAAAAATGATATACATTTACCTTAACAAAATTTTCTTATTGATAAGAATGTCACACTTCAAATTCATATAGAAATTATATGCTTTGGGCAGTATTCCAGAATTTTTCAACTACAGTTCTTATTTCTTGTGAAAAAATTATAGGATATTTGTAAAATTACATTAACATTAAAAGTAGCATTTTTGCAAGTCATGTTGTATGAAATTCTTTATAGATGGTCACTCTCTTCAAATGCATTTGACAAAGCCACCATTGCTGAATTGATTAAAAGAGCTATTTGGAGAAAAACATTCCAGGAGATGCTTTTTGTAAGTGGCTGTTGCAAAATTAGCATAATCCTATGTATGGCAACTTTTAGACTGATAAATTCATACTAATAATTTTGGCAGTAGTTTGTGAGTTGTGTTCACCACTGAGCCAAGAAACATACATTTCTATTATAATCTACTTCCTGTGGCTGCTAATACCCTATAGGGAATGTGCTTTAAAATGGTGCGTTAAAATCACTAGATTTAAGAGGAAGAAGAAGCTGAATTGCTCTTATTTTCTACCTTTAAGGCTAAGGAAGACCTAAGTTAAAGCTGCTTTATTTTTGCTAATTTTACTGCTTTTGTTTTGTTGTTGGTGACATAGACAGTGGGATTGAGCGTTCACTCAGCAAGTTTGCCAATGACACTAAGCTGTGTGGTTTGGTTGATAGACTGGAGGTAGGGGCTGCCATCCAGAGGGACTTTGACATACTTGAGAGGTGGGCCAATGCCAGACTCATGAAGTTCAACCTAGACAAATGCAAGGTATTACGCAAGTGCAAGGTCGGGGCAATCCCAGGCAAAACTACTGATTGGGCAGAGGAGTATGGAGAAAGACTTGGGGATGCTGGTTGATGAGAAACTGGAAATCAGTGCGCTCTCTCAGCCCAGAAAGCCAATGGTATCCTGAGCTGTATCAAAAGAAGCGTGACCAGCAGGCTGGGGATGTGATCCTGCACCTCTACTCTGTTCTTGTGAGACCCCACTTGGAGTATTGTGTGCAGTTCTGGTGTCCTCAACATAAGAAGGACATGAAGCTGCTAGAGCAAGTCCAGAAGAGACCACAGGAATGATAAGGAGGCTCTAGCACCTCCCATATGAGGGCAGGCTAGGAAAGTTGGGACTTTTCAGCCTGGAGAAGGCTGAATGGAGACCTCATAGCAGCCTTCCAGTATCTGAACAGGGCCTACAAGGATGCTGGAGAGGGGCTTCTCATTCATAATAGTTTTAAACTTCAACAGGGGAAGTTCAGGTTAGACATAAGGAACAAGTTTTTTACTGTGAGGGTGGTGAGGCACTGGCACAGGTTGCCCAAAGAAGTGATAAATGCTCCATCCCTGGCAGAGGTCAAGGCCTGGCTGGACAGTACTTTGGGTGACATGGTTTAGTGTCCCTAAACCATGGTGGGGAGTAGTGTCCCTGCACCATGGCAGGGGGGGTTAAAGCTAGATGATGTTAAGGTCATTTCCAATCCTAATGATTCTATGATTCTATTATTCTACTCAACACAGCGGGACAAGCACTTTGCAGTAGTTCTACCTTCCAAACGCATTTAAGCAATGGCACATACAGAAGTTTCTTTTTCCACAAAAATACTCTTCTGAGACTACTGAATGTTCATCAAAATATAGACTTCTATGTTCTTACTAATTAGATCATCATTAATACATATCAGCGCCTCTCAGTTTAAGTCTGGTAATTGCTTCAAGGTCTTGATCTTTCAAGTCAGTTAAATTAATCAAAGTGCAAGGATTTTCCGATTTAAATCAGATTGCACCACTGATTTCCATCATCAGTGGAGGAGGTGACAAAGTTTATTCACATGATTTGAATACATTTAACCACTATTGCTGTGATGATAATTTAGCCATTCCTACATTTGACTGAGATTTTAGTTATTTTGGATGTTTCTTTTTTTGTTAACTGGATTTTTTTTTTTTTATGTCCTAATGAATGTCAATTTCAGCTCTTCTGAAAACAGCAGTAACTCTTTAGAACAAAGAAGTAAATATTTGCTTTCTGCCTATGAGTATTTTTTGTCATTATTTCTCTTTTGAAAGCTGAAAGATTGACCTTTGAGTGCTGGAGTGCCATTTCATTCACAGTGAGATTAAGACCTCATTGCATACTGTACATGAAAAAATTCCTTTATCAAGAAAATGAACATTGAGCCATTACAGAGAAACTCAAATTCTAAAAATAAATCAATTATTTCTTCTGTACTTGTGTTTGGCACATCTGTTAGGGAAGTAGGATAAAAGGCTGGACTTTCCAGGTAGACTATTTCTTCTACTTGGTAACTGACACTTTTGAAGAGTACTTCAGAATGAATTTTGTGTATTGGTAAGCATGAAAAGTCTTCTTTCCCATGTGCTATGTCTACTCATGAGAAGAATAAATTTTTCCCATAATAAAAGTTTTAAATAAGTTCTTCATATGAATGACCTGCACCTGAATAGCTGTGGAAAACTTGAAAAATATTAACTAATGTAGAAAATTAAAACATCATAGTTAGGAGTCTAAGACACTTCTTTTTCAATCCAGGTTCTCATCACCTTTTGCAAGTATTCAAAGAAACAAACAGTGAAATAACATGATTCTCTTATAGTCATATACATGTGCACTTCGTGAAAAAGGGACAACCATTTCCATTTCAAAATGGATACAATATTACAGCTCATGCAGAGGAATCAGGAGTGCATAAAGGTATAGGGATTGAAATTAGTGTTCAATATTGAAGAAAGAAGAGATGGGTCAAGAGAGCTGAAGAGACCAAAAAGCGATGAAGTGCATATGCTCAACATTAAAAAGAGCAGAAGGGAGCACATAAGCATTGTCATGCCTAGTTTCACCCTGATCATGTTGCTTGTTGTATTCATTTCCACATTTCTCATCTTTGCCATTTGAGATTGCGAGATCTTTGGAACAAAAAAGTTCTGTGTTTAGAGAACATCTAAATGCTTCCTAGTACTACCAAACTCTACTTAATAAATATATTTCTTTAATGCATTTTTAATTTCATTTGCAATATTCTTGCCAGAAGCAGAGGTCAATGTATTTATAGCCAATAATTGTGCAAGAGGTCAAAAACATTACCTAATGTAACATTTTCATCTTTAATTAAATTCCATTTGCATGCATTGCAGGAATAGCTACAAAATTAAGTTAAACAGCTCTGTATTTTAATGTTTATTAGTAGAAGGTCATGATGACAACAGACCCCTTTTTGCAAGATTAGCAATTTTTGTCCAGAAACCAGTTCATATATGCTTTTTATCAGTTTCAATTCTTATATGTCCAAAGTTTTCTTTTTTATCAAAGCAGTATTGTGTCTGATGATAAGAAAATTAGCCAACTGCTTTTTTCTCTTCCTTCATGAGATTATACAATTCTTTATCATCATAATTAGATACAATGACACACTGTAGGTCGAGAATAGAAAGTTTAATTGTAGCCCTCTATCATATTTCTTATGAAAGAAACAGATTAAGAAACAAGACCTGAAGTTTTTCTCCAGTGTCTATCACTGTGACAAATTACTGCTTGAAAAAGTCAAGACCAACACAATGCAAGGGCGAAATCCAGCTTCAATACAGGTAACTATATATTTTCTTACAATTTCAGAGTAGAAAGTATGGCTTTACCAGCATTGCCATGTCATCTAAAGCTTATAATATATACATATTATATTCTAATTTCTATGTGTCCTAAAATGCAAGTACGATTTTTTTTCCCCTTGTATGGCTGTCTGGAAGCACTGAGCGTGTTATTCCCTGTCAACAGAATTTATAGTATTAGTAGAAACACCATTAGTATGCTTGGAAATTTGTAGTTGTTTCATAGGAAATAAGCCCTGAAAGACCCTTGAGAAGTTCTCTAATCCATTCACTCCCCAGGGTAGTGAAAACATTCCTAGAAGGTATCTCTTTAATTTGCTTTCGAAAATCCCTAGTTATGGAAAGTCTATAGTCCTCTCAAACTAATGCTTAACTGTCCTTGCTGTTGGCTAGTCTCTTTATTGATGTCTAATATTACACTTTCATAAATTCACTTTTACCTATTATTCCTTGCCTTAATCCCATGACTGTGAGTGTACACTTTGCTTATTTTTAGCAAGCTAATCTTGGTACATTTAGAATTCTTTTCGCCAGACTAACCAGCTCCAAATAGTCCAGTCTTTGTAGATCGCCTATCATTATTCTGCACTGGTCTCTCACCAGGTATTTTGATTTATCTTTCCCTGAAGAATAATGCTTGCTCTAGGAAATAAAACTCCAGCAGATCTAGGATCTGTGATTCTATGATTTTAGACGCATTATTAGCACGGAGTGGGCTAGAAGACATACTTCATGCATCTTTCATGCCATTCAGTTCCAAACAGTATTTTGCTGCAACAGTGTTTCATTGAGCCATGTCACAAGATTTGCCCTGATTTTTAAATTCAGACTTACTGTCTTAGCTTTTAACCATTCACACTGTTCTCATATGGGATGTCTCTTAGGATTCCTCTTGCTTAACTTCCCAAACCTGTCTTCATGTAATTCTGTAGTTCTACTGAGCCAGGAACTCCTCCTGTAATGTTCACGTATTGGTCTGCATTCAGTCTTTCTGCTTCTGCATTTCCAAGTAAAACAGTTAGTAGGGAGCTACTAGATTAAGTATCATGAGAATATATAATCTAATAAAAATAATGAGACCTGGTGACTAGGGTATATAACTTCTCCAGAAAGGCCTAAGGATTGAGAAACTGAAAACATTCAAATGCCTTATAAGAAGTACCAGGCTAAAACCAACCACAAAAGTGTCTGTGTTCTCAATGCTGAGCTTCTTTAGGTATTTAACTGTGGGCATAAGACACCTGGTATATAGGTATGTGACAAAAGCTCACCTGTGTACCCACACAGGGGCAGAGAGACCATGGCAAGAGGGATGATCAAATAACACTTTGCCTCAACTCCTCCCAGGACCATCACAGGAGCCATCAGCCCTTCAGTGTCTGATTTCCACAAACTCAGGGGGGATCAGGGGCACAGGAACCCAGATTAAGCATTCAGAGGAGGGGACATCCTGTCCAGGTCCCTTCCATGGCTGTCCCAGGAAAGCCACTCTCTGAAAGTCCATTTGTGAAAAACATCAAAGTGAGACAATGCTGGAGGAACACCTTTTGGACCTATGGAGGTCACTGTCTGTGGTGGTGGAACACATTATGGGGTGCAGGAGAATTTTGGAATTGCACAGGACTTATTAAGGGATATTTAGAGGAGGATCAAAGGTGGAAAAGCGAGGGATCTAGATGATCCGGGGAGGGACAAGAGCGCGAAAATAAAGGAATAAGGGGACAAAAGGGGCTGGTGGTATTAAATAGGATGTCATGCTTATCTGTCCGTGTCCTGCGCCTGAACAATGCAGTCTATTCTGTCTTTTAAATTCCTTTGTAATTCTTTTCTTGGATGAGGAACTCGGTGTATGCGTGTGTATGTGTGAGTCAGTTACTGGAGTGTCACCTTGGCTCTCAGGGGCCTGTGTTGCCAGCACCTGGAGTGAGTGCAAGGTTTGAATGCCAGCAGCTGGACTGGGACCATTGGCTGGAGGACCTGGGTTCCAGTGAGTGGGGAGACCTAAGTGAGTGGCAGCAAGTGCCAAGCAGAGGCAGGTGGGAAATATATATCTGTGTATATATATTGAACAACATGGATGTCTCCAGCAGCTGCGCTCAGAGTCTGTCCAGTAGCTGCCCTTAAATTACAGTCTTCTCAGTTGCTGGCACATAGACATACAAGATCCTGAGGCTACAGTTTATATGCACACACAAATGTGCATGCACATGTACACAGGCAGCTGGCAAGGACTGCCCTGGTTCCTCAGAGGAATTAAGCCCTCTGTGGTCTTGCTCTTAGAGATAGAGATGCATGCAAATACACAAACACACACATGCCCAGCTCGTCTTCTCTGGTCCCCGCATGGCCACCTCCTCCCATAGCCTTGCCTGTACATCCTTCTACCACCTTGGCTCTGACGGCACTACATCTCCTTGTCAATCTCACCCAGCTCTGTCCTGTCTGACATCTACACACTCACACCTCCAAACCTGCTCCTAACACTGCACCACAGGCATAAACACAATAATAAAGACAACTAACACTACAGATATTCACACTTTAAAGTTACTGAAATCAAAGTACTTATGTGACGTCACATTGGATATATTAAATGGAACTACAGCCTCCCTAGACCCTTCTTTCTTCCTTGTGCAAAGTAAATTAACATACTACAACACCCAATAATCAGGATTGTAAGTAAAAACAGGGCTAAAGTAATTGTGTTCAAGAATATGTTATCATTTATCTAACCCTTCACTCACTGATCGTCAATTCACATACGATATATATCTGAGCAAATGTACTGTTTGATCTGTTATAGCTAAATCCTGGCAATATCATTCAATTACTTATTTCAGGACTATTTTTTTCCATGTTACAGTTATCTCTTTTCCAAACATATCTTGAATGTGTTTGCACAGCTCTTATTGTCTGTGCTGTCTGAAGAAATCTGACACTCATCTGCACTTCAACTGTTTTCTGCTTCATTTTAATTGGGATGTTGTTACTGATTTTTTCTTCCCTCTTTTTTTTTTTTTTTTTTTTTTTTTGTCATTATTGTTCTGACTGGTTGGATTAGATTTTTTTCTTTTTTTAATCTAGCAGATGTCTTTGTCATCATCATCCAATTAAAGGACAGTTGATGAGGATGTATGGAGACTACACACAAAATAGCACAAATTATGTTTGAACTATCAAATGCTTTCCATAACACTTACAGGATATCTCTTTGGTGCTGTGACTATGAATACTAGAACCTCATATACAGATAGACTGGAACTCTACAGACTTTAGATATTTCTTTTAGATACTAAAGCCACTGAGTTCACACCAAATGTTTAAAACCAGGCTTTGAATACACAGGACATTATATAATGCCTTTCCCCCCCCCCTAAAATTACTGTGATTTTTAACATTGTCAACATTTAACATCATCTATTGCAATACCTTCTGCAATTTTTAGGATTTTTCACTCTATGAACATTTGTCTAACACTTTTTTCCTGACTTTGAATCAACTAGTCTCTTCACAGAGTTTCAGATCAGTTTTGCCCTTCATGTTCACTGTAGTAAATAAAAATTCCAATGGTGATCGGCACTCTGCCAGAAAGAAAAAGTGAAGCCAGCATCTTAAACCATGCAAAATTGGGGAAGATAAGCACTCTCTGTGGGGTTCGAATTTTGTGATTTTTCTAATGTTATGCTGTGCATCACATTTCATGTTACACAGTGTGGTAAAGAGCATAAAAACCTTTAAAGCACATTATATAGGGAAAAAAGCCCCACCTTTAAATAAACTATCCAGGGTAATAACTGGGGTTTTGTAGATGCACGCATGCTGTATATATATAGTTTTACCTCTCACTGTAGAAACTGTATTTGAAAGCAACGTAATTACTGCATATATGAAGAACTGGAAAAGCACAAAAATAAAAGAAAAATGTAGTTGTCTTATGCCATGACAAGCTTACTGAGGTTTTAAATGAATATATATATTTATAAAATTTTCTTTGACAATTCACAAGTTCTGATTATGTGGCAGGATGCTCTGACAAAGGATTTGATTATATGGTGCACTGAGCTGTGGCTAGTAAATAATAACCTTTGCTGTCCATGCTTCTACTTGTTGTTGTTAGAAAAGTGACACAATATTGAAAATTAGTAAGTGCCATAAGCAAATCTATTATTGATGTAGGACAGCATGTACCATTTGGAAAAGGTAAAGAAGATAAGCTACTTTACTTATGCTGCATCAAGGAAAGTTGTAGCTGGTTGCAAGTGAATGTTGACCCTTCTGCATGAGCATTAATGGGCCAAAGTGAACAACACAAGAAAAGTTGTGTATATTTTATTTGAAAAATGCCATAAATTTGTATGGATGGCAGTTTCTTACTGTGTGATCAGTTCTAGTCAGAAACGAGAATGTGCTTGATGATAGTTAAAATGTTCAAAATGCTTTAAATTCAAGTCTACTCCAAACTTCTCATGTTTCTAAAAGTTAATTTCCAAATCTGTATCATCTTTCAAACTCATAATACATTAAAAAACATACAAGCAAACAAACAAAAAAGAAAATACCTTCTCACTGCTTTCCTAAACAGCAAACTCTAAATGGAAGTGTTTATAAGAATGACATAGCCAGTGTCAGGGCCTCAAGAACAATATCCAGCCTCATTGTTCCTTTCCCCCCGGTTCTCTGCTCATGGCCCAGGACCACATTGCAGCTCAGATCAGTCCTCAGTCCCTCACCACAGACTCATCCGGTGAGAGGTCAGGGGCAGCTCAGAGAGCTGTAAGATTTGAACAGGTATTAAGTAAACTCATAACTTATTATTGTAATCCCTTTATCAGGTACTTAAGTACAAACCTCACAGGATGGTTGGGTAGTGGAGTCTGCAAAATCTGTTGACTTTAGTGGACCAAAATCCTCCAACAATGAAAAAATGATGATGTAGAATAGAAATAGAAATAGAAATCTCCTGCCACAATGTCTTGGCATGCTTTCCTTGATGCCTTTATACATTTCTCACTGGAAACTCATTTTAGTATTCTATTTATGCCAAGGAATATAGCGAGGACAACAGTTAGGTATGAATACACATACTACTAGATGCCACGAAGACAGTTTTTTTTCTTAAAAATAATCTTCCTTCTGTTCTCTTCATCAGAGAATTTTCTTTTTCTATTAAAAAAAAAAAAAAAAAATGTCTAGATTAGCAGGATTTGTTTCCAAAACACACAAAAAATGACTAAAATTCTAAAGAGAAAAAAAAAGTGTTTAAATTGTATTTAACTCTTTTCATTCTGGAAAACTGCATTTTGCAGAAGCTGAAATTTTCAGCAAACTCAGTGCCAATTTTAACCATGCTTTGTTTTTATACTCCAGATTGCATAACAATAGGTTTTAATTTCTTTAAATATGCTGTATTTAAGTAGTAATTGTTAAATTTGCATTGTAGCTTGTCATGTCTTATCGCTTATCTTATTGTGCTGAATATTTTTTTCTAACAAAAGATATAGAAGCAAAGCACAGCCCAGGTTGGAAGGGACCTTGTAAGACCATCTAGCACAGCTTCCTCTGGGAAAGGTAGCGTAGGCAACATTCTACAGCACCCTGTACATTCCCATCTTACATGGCTGAAAAATTTGGAAACACAAATTTTAATGATTAAAGGTCGATTTTTGCCTTATGCGTATAGGTACAGTGTACACTGATTATAGCAGTGCATAATTCTACTTTTATTATTACTGGTACTACAACAAAATGTCAGAAAATTCAATTTCCTATTAACAAGTATCAAATCGTACTTTACAAGAAAGAAAAAAAACATTCAAATCTAAAAATAATTTGACACACACACTGGTTAGAAATTAACAGCCCCCATAAACCACATTAAAATAGAATTAAATATATATTTTTTTCTCAGGCTTATATATAATTTATCAAAATTTAGTAGTCTATAAATTGACATCATCCTAAAAAATGTGTTTTGATGCCACTTAACATCAGAAACTACTGTGAAATATCAACACCCATAGAATAAAATAGCTATTTACAAACTGATTTGAAGCCAATAGTATTATTTCTCCAAATATTTCTTCCTCACTGAAGATTTCAGAATACTACACTAAATTTAAAATGAGATTGAGACTAAGAATGACATGGTATATAATCTGACAAACAGCAAGGAAACATAAAATAGAACATTAAGTGGACATTATGCTACTAAATGAGTTAATAAAGAAGAAAAATGTGAAACTCCAGCAATGCTACATCTCATCACCCAACTGTCAGGTACTGTAACGCTGTCTTTTAAAGTTGGAAAGCATTTCAAAATGTACTAAAGAACAAAAGTCAGAGAAATCTAGATAATTAAAATAGAAGTAGTTGGAATTTCTTGGGTAAAAATTTCTTCCAAAGTATATGAATTGCCTTCATGTTAAACAGAATCACCCAAAATTATGCAGAAGGTTTTTGGATTTTATTTTTTTTTCAACAGGGAATGATTTGGAAAATATTTTATTTACAGTTAGCCAAATAAGTATGGCTTCATTTTCAAGTTATAAAGAACACGTTTTAAATCTGTGGAAGCCTATATTGATATAAAAAAAAAAATGTATTTCAAATCACAACTGTTCATAAAGTATTTTTAAGAATTATTTAGTTTTCATTTTTATTATTGATATTTTTTCAGTCTACAAACATGATGAAACTGACAAGTCATTAAATATTTTGGCTGATGCATTTATATATTGAAGAATATGAAATCAGTTTAACACGTTAGCTTTTTAAGTGCATTTGGTGTCTATTCCTTGTCTAAGCAACAAGTTTGATTACTTTTTCATGTTCTAGAGAGATTGCAGCAGCCTTTTGCGGTACTACCTAATTTTAGGTTTACATTTACAAAGATATACAAAGGAAAGAGTGCATATAGTAGTTGCATTAAAGCAAATGTAACATTGTGTGAGGTATTTCCAGTTACAGATTGAGTACAAATACACACCTTTGTAAGACACTAATAAAGTATGATTTATGACTACAAAAGTTAAGATTAAATAAACTGACTTATTTGATTTAAAATTAAGAATGCATGACCTTCAACATGAGCTCTATGAAGACAAAAATAAGGATGTTGCAGCTTGGTTTTACCTGAGGTTGAAAGATTTGTAGATTACTCCACACAGAAAACATGATTGCAAATGACCTGAGCAACAATGATATTAATAATCCTTACAGTCTCTGCAAAGATTTCAGTGAAAGATATAAGCCATTTGAAGTGGTACATGCATCAACATGTTCAACAGAGCAGAGACTGCCAAACAAACATCTCCAGGTGTTCTTCCAAAACCTTTTGAGTTCATTACGATTCGTGGGGTAGGTACAGCATGAAAGGGAATTCCCAAATCTCTCAACTACATATTTGTACAATTAAAGTGCTTATTTTCTCTTAGAGTGACACTAGGCAAGAAATCATTTATTAGGCCAGAAGAAAAATACATAAAGTGATTTTTTTCATCATTTCAGCAATTTTTCCATTTACTCTAACTGCTGTATCTCTTCTTGTGTTCCCAAACTCTCTATACTCAAAATTATCCATGAAATTCGCAGTATTGCTGGAAAAGTAGAGCAGAGGAACTTTTCACTGGTTTTGTGGTAGTATAGGGAACTAATTACTTAAAAAAATAGGTGAAAGAGATACATGGACTATGAGATGCATTGAATGATGGATTCTATTCTTTTCAAATCCAATTCCCTCAAATAAACAAATATTTTGATACTCTTTTTTTTTTTTCCCTAATTTTAAAGGGGTGAACAACTATATGGAAGCTTTAAGAATTTAAAAAATAGAAAACAGTAGTACATGTCAGAGAAAGGAAAAAGAGAGAAACAGTTAAAAGAAGAAGAGGTATAAAAATTCAGGAAAGAGAAGAATGTTATAGTCAGGGAAAAAAAGACAATTGAGGAGACAGAATTCAAGATAAGAGGAAACAAGAAAAATTAAAGCAAATCAAGCAAAAGAAACATTAAGTCAATTATCAGCTTGATTACCTGTCCAAGAATTTAGAAGCAGAAAAATAACAAATGATAAGTACTCAGTGAGTATATGAAAGTTGGAGAGAATAACAACATACAAAAAAGCAAAGGAAACTAATTATTTTTGTGTATGTGCCCATAGCTCCATGTGGGCATGAAAGATATCTATATAATTTTACATAGTGACTTGAGCCACCTTTCAAGGAGGTAGGTAAGAATTTCTTTGGAGCTTTCAAATCTAATGTGAGTAAAACAACATAGTTCACATTGCTGTGTGCAACTGAACATATTTAAAAAAATCCACATAAAAAAGGGCAAATAAAACACGACAACAACAAAAAAATCCAGCCAAAACAAAATAGTCTTTCCTGTTTCATAATGCAATAATGTCTGTCTAATAAGATAGATATTGGTTTCTGAATTTTATATGTTCCCCCTGTATGTGGGACTGGTGAGGCCGTGTCTCAATCACCGTGTTCAGTTCTGGGCCCCTCACTTCAAGAGAGTTTTTGTGTTGCTGAGGCAGGTTCAGAGTAGGGCAACAAAGCTGATGAAGGGTCTGGAGAACAAGTCTTAGGAGAAGCAGCTGAGGGAACTGGGGTTGTTTAATCTGGAGAAGAGAAGCTCAGGGGGGACCTCTCTACACTATCTACACTACCTCTACACTACCTCTACACTCTCTACAACTACCTGAAAAGAGGATGACAAGAGGTAGCTGGTCTCTTCTTCCAATTAACAAGTGATAGGACAAAAGGCAACAGCCTCAAGCTGCATCAAGGGAAATCTAAACTGGATATTAGGAAAAATTTCCTCACTGAAAAGGGGTCAGGCATTGGAACAAGCTGCCCAGGGAAGTGGTGGAATCTAAGTCCCTGGAAGTATTCAAAAAACATGTAGGTGAGGCCCTTAGAGGCATGGTTTAGTGGTGGACTTGGAAGTCCTGGGGCAATGATTGAATTTGATGACCTTTTCCAACCTAGTGGATTCTATGATTCTTGCCTTTTACAGTCTCTATATCATCTGTATGTTTAGCTGCAGAAGTGATGCTGTGAGTGCATCCATGATGAGGTTGTATCTATAACTTATAAAACTGCAGCAACACCATTGCTTCATGCACAAAAAATGATGCTAAAAAGTTTTACCTCTCAGACTTTGAGAACTGGCTGAAAAATCCATGCCTGTTAGTATTTTACAAAATCTCCTTGTAGGTTTCTGCATGTTTAAATAAAGGCTGGTTCTAATCTGAAAATGTGAGACTACTTATCTTTTGCATGCTTACACATCCTGGTAGCAGATGTTGGGGAAGTACTTGAAGGAAAAGCATTCAATTTTAAACAGAGTAAATTTCTGTACAGAGCAAGCAACACATGGACTTTTAATGATAATGTTTGCCTACAGAAACAGCACACTTGGTAAGTCCTGGCTTTATTTGGGCTGCATATATATAATTTCTAAAGTACATTTTACAAAATGAAGAAAATTCCAGCAAAGTACACTTGTGAATGAGTAAACAGGATTAGGGAACAGACAGTCCCTCAATAGAACCCAGTAATGAGCCATCTAGCTGGGTTCAGAAGAATTTTAATTTAGTGTAGTGAGCTTCTCACTTGTTTACACAGAAAAAAAAGTTGAGATTAAAAAAATCCCAAACAAAACCCAAAAAATAAAAAACCAAAACTTCGGAAACAGATTTGAGCTCTAAAACCAAAGCATGCAGATTTTCAATATAGTGATTCAGCCACAATTCTGTTTGTATTCAGTTTAGTAGAGAAGCTCTAGAATACCAGATATTGCCAGAACCTGAAGTACAACAGAGAGGTCAACATACATACATATATATATCTGTTTATAAAAATATAGTGATAGCCAATGCAAACAAAACTTTTGAAAGCATTTACTAGACCCAAAACTGAAAGGAAGCTGGAGAAGTTCTCATAATTCATCCACTCAGGCTCAAACATCTTTTAACCCTGAACAGCTGGTAATACGATCCTCATAGAGAATGTTTCAACACCTTTACCACTGGGCTTTTTGTTTGCCTACTTTTGTTGAGACTGTAAGGCTTCTTATATTCTGCAGTTCAGCACTCCCCCATACTTTTAATTAATTGAGGTACACAAAGTCTGGTCATTAAAATTATTAGATTTATGGCTTTAAAATTATTTCATACACAAACACACTTTTTTCTGATTAAAACTACTACATATTGTTTGTGCTGTCTAAAACAATACGGAGGTAAGACTGAGGGAAATTAAGCAAACCATTTAAAGCAGGAAATCTTGATATTCTTATTCTGTAAGGATGCTTCTAACTCTTCCGTATGTGGCCCCCATACAGTGAGCTTCCAGGGTAACCAGACTGGAGTTTTGTTTTAGGAACTTCCTCGATCTTAAGTTCCCTAGATAATGATGTCTTTTATATGAAAACACATGCAGCTTGTAAGAAAAATATGTGGTAAAAGGGTTTTGACTGAAAAGAGACAATCTGAACTTTATTATGAACCAAATGCCATGGAATATTTCCAGTCAAAAAAAAAAAAAAAAGGAAAAAATTATAAATCAGTCCACTGTTAAAATAAAGAATTAAAGATCTAGAGCACTACGTGTTTGTTATCTTTTTAAAATAGGATCATTTTTTGCAAGTAGTTTTTATAAATCTGGATATGACTTTCCTGTCATGGAAAGAAGCGTCCCTTCTGTTGCTGGTTGATGTTACCATGCATAAAAGAACTCCTCATGTTTGGAAAGGGCTCAGGACTTGATGCTAATAGAATGTAATAGAGAGGAATCCGTACCATTAGGTGATTGCTTTTCCTGTCCCAGATACATGACAAAAATTGTTTTGCTTTGCTTGCTTTGCATTTTTTTACTTTGCTTGTAAGTTTTCACTTTCAAGAAAAGCATTTGTATATGACATTATTAATCATAACATATGAGTATGGAATGCTTAGCTTACATAGCTAGTCAAAAGTGCTATCTCATATTACACTTATTGCTATCTGTTCTTTATTACTTTGGGAACAGGTGGAGAGCACAGTAAATTTCAGTCTTGATCTCATAAATACAGCCCACATTCCCACATTTTTAGGCAGATGAAGGCTGAAATAATGACTTACCAATTTGTTGAGCACCTGCTATGGTGCTAACCATAGCTCTGAGCATACACATCATTCCATATTGTAGTTGCAGAGTGTCATGGTTTACAGACATGTGCAGACTTCGGGAAAAATAAATTATGTGATCCAGAGCAGCTTGAAAGACCTTCCAATTGGAACAGACAGGAATATGTATAATTACTTTTCTTCCAAAAATATCAAAAATAGCATTCTGACATACATTTGCAATACTGTGAGAATTCAATTTCCCTTTTTAAAACTGCCTTTATTTTTTTACTGTATTAAAATTGAATTTTGCAAAAGAATCAGTTTGAGCTTAAAAATAACAACCAAAAAACAAAACAAAAAAAAACCCCAACCAACCAAACTTTAACACTGGCCAAAATGTTTTATAATTTCACATAGGGGTTTTTATCATATTTGCAAGTGACAGTATTTCTACATGACAGGTTGAAGTGCAAAAATGTGTGTAGTCTTACTACTGAAGTATTTATGAATTTGGGGACCAGTAATAGAGGATGACTTTGTGTATCAGTATTTGACCACTTTTTGACAAGGAATAGATCACATTCCTGCTTTAAACAAAAGATAGAAAAATCTGAAACTGCGCCGCTTTACCAAGCATAAACCCTTTAACTACTGAGTTGCTAGTATCCAAGATGCATAAGCAGAATTCTCTTATCTATGAAGCTGAGAACAGGGTAAAGTGTGAGACTCTTCTGTACATGAAGTGCCTAAAAGATACAGTGTGAATTACTGAAGAAGAAAAGCAAGTTGGTGCGCAATCAGCAGAGCTAACTGATAACAAGCACACTACATTCCTTAATCCTCCCTGACCATTTGCCACTGTCTATTTTGAAAACCTTGGCCAGCCAAAAACCAGCAGTCTCACTGATGTATTCAAGTTAATTGTCCAACTATGCATATGTGTTGGTCAGCTGGCTATATACACATGCTGTATATACTGGTTACTAATTGCCAATGTACAGTGGATGACTACAGGCCTTCTTTTCATCAAGATCTGTAATTCAGTTTAGAGATGAAAGAGACTTCTAATACCAAAATTTAATTAAAATTCAGCAAGCTGTCCAGGTAGGGACTGATAAATAGACAGAATAACGATCAATACAGCCACATTGCCCTCTTTTTCTTAGCCTGAATACTAAAAATTGTGTAAGCCAAAAATTGTGTATGTTAGCCAAACTTGAAAACCTAGAAACAGACACAATTTTTTTTTCTGTCCTCTTGAATCAGGTGTCATAGGGTCAGTTCATGACCTGTCAATATTATAGTTCGGAACCTACGTTTCCTAAAGAGATAGTTTATCTTTGATTTCTTTCCAAGTGTTACTTTGAATACGGTGAAGGAAATTGTTATTGAATTCATAGCATAAAGGGGATGACAAAGAAGTCCCATGGCTTGCGAATCATGTTGTGAGCACATAAAAATACATTTGAAATCAAGGGGAAAGATGGGTGCTTAGCATATTAGAAAATCAGACATAGGAAGCATATTTCAGTTTTGGAGAACAAAACCCCTGTATTTTGCTATTCAAAGACAGCCTGTAATCAAGTCTCAATGGCTGTCATCGGGGGTTAGGGAGCATCTAATCTTAAGCATTTACTGAATCTGCAGTTGATCAGAACCAAACATTTGGGGCATTTGCAATGCATTATTTCCATTTACATATTTTTGTTAGGAGGAGAAAACTGAGATGTCTTGACAGGCCTGATGTGCTAAAGAATAGAACAAGGATACTGTTATAAAACAGCAGGGATTTGCCTGCCTTTTATACTTTTATGTGAATGTTTCTTAAACTCCTATCTGTTCTTACAGGCTGCCAGGAAAGATTCCACATATCCGATCCTGAGAAAAGTCACAGTATATTCTCTTCAAATATCAACAATCTTTTGTGATTGTAGGCTTTTAAATATTCTTTTCTGTCTTCCTTTTTCACTTTTCAGGTCATGATGGCACTTCTGGTTAACATTTTACATTTTGATATGGCTTTCTACTGGCATTTAGTACAGCTCAAGAGTTGTGCGTTTGTCAAAACAATAAAAAAAATGCAGCATATATGACTTTTTAGAAATGCCTAAGTACTGTTAACATCAACAGGAAAAGAGTGACAATGAAGTATAAAATTAAAGTGCAGCTTTTTCTATAGGTATTGAACAGAAGTCATCTTAATTTAACACAGCAATGAAATCAAAATTGCAATATTTTACTTGAAATGAGGACATATATGCCCTAATAGGAGATGGACCAGAGCAGTGATGATTTTAATCACAAAAGACACTTAAACAGCATGATCCCAGAGAAATGCATCAAAATCTTTTACTGTGAGTTACTGGCTAAGCTGTTTTAGGTAGATTATTGTAGTGAGAGCAGATGGTCTCAGTTTATGCCTTTTGTTCTGCACAATTATTGATGTGGATGCTAATATGAGACAATAAGTGGGCTATTTTTTGTCTATAATTGACATTAAATGGGTAATATTGAGGAAGCATTATGACTAGCTGACAGATTCAAATCCATGTAGTCCTTACTAAAAATCACGCAAATTCAGAATGTTGTAGCCAAATTACTGCCATAATTATCCATACACAAAAGAGAAATAGAACAAAGAATTAGCAGGGAGAAAAATCTTTCAAGGGTAGTTATGGTCTGCAAAATACCACAAACAATAAAATCTCAGATAGAGAGGGGTGACAATTCAAGCATGCATCCATCCTCACATATCCATAGTTGTATATGCTTCCCCGGCACAGCCAGGGTCCCTACCTACACAGCTGTTGTGGTTCTCCTGTGTACAAACACCTGCTGGTACACGCAGAGTCAGCCTCTGCAAGCCCCAGTTTCCTCCCAGGAAGGTCAAGTTTTTGCTTTATTTAGGGCTGCACCTTCTTTGTATCTAGTAGACAGCAAAATGAAATCTGTTCAGCATTGCTAAAAATCAGCAATATTATTTATGTCCTTGTTTCAAAGTTCTTAATAGTGAGTAAATGGGAATCAGGAGGCCCAAAGGTATTCTTTTTTTGTGTTTTCAACGCAATGAGTGTTTGAAATGTTGGTTTGTTTTTGTGGTTTGGTTTTGGTTTTCATTTTGTGGTTTTGGGGTTTTTTTTTTGGTTTTTTTTTTTTTTTTTTTTTTTTTTTGCTTGGTTGGTTGGTTTGTTTGGGTTTTTTTTTGTTTGGTTGCTTTTGTTATTGTAGAGTGCTTAACCTGTACATTAATATAATTAAGAGTGAAAATGTAATTCTTTCTTGCACATATGAGGAATCTAATTTTAAAAGGTTTTAGGGCAAGGTTAAATTAACACCTGTCAGAAATATCGCTGGGAAAGATGATCCTGGATGAGGCATGAGAGATGGACAAGATAATCACTTGACATTCCTTCTAAGCCCATTTTCTGTGATTCAGTGATAATGTACTGCAGTAGGTTCTGATCAAGAAAAATAAAAATATTGAATTTAACACTGTATCTGAAAGTTTTAGTACATAAATGTAATATGTAATACTTTCTAGCTCACATACAAATCTGTGCTAGTTCAAAATTGCTGCTAAGTATATATGTGCATTTGTCAGATATTCCTTTATGTTTTCTTTTAACTGAATCTACCCTGATTTTAGCAGTCTACAATGAAGAAAAAAGGGCAGTTTTTAACAAAACTAATGTGAAATCCTAATCATGTTTCTACCAATAAAAGAAATGGTGCTGTCCTGCTTTTTATATGGCAGATCAGCATTAGAAGTTATACAAGGTTTTCAAATATACCGATAGTTACTGGGATCACATGTTTTGGGATGTTTTTCTTCAGGAAACAAGCTGCTTCTCTTCAAGATATTTAAATTTAAAGAGTCAATGGGCTGCCCGAGAGGAAAGTTAGTGGAGTTCAAGTTTTAGCACAAGGATGGTGAAAGAAGTTTGGACTACACAACTATGCAGAGTTCCAGACTTACAAAAATCGCTACAATGGTAATGCTTTAACATGATCTATTTGGCATTTTGGCAAATCACATTAATTGCTCAAGCATTCTGTATTTTTTTGTGAAGGTGAATTATTAAGCTTATTTACTTTAGACAGAAAATTGCAAAATTATTTTAAGAGTCATTTTGGAAGAAGTTTCCATAGAAATGTGAGATACATTATTCAGTCACTACATAGGACCTCCTAATTTCAAATATCTTGATACACTCAATTGAAAGCAAGAAATCTCTACTATAACACATGATTATGTGAGATACTGTGCATGCATCACAAAAACACTTCACAGGCTTCTGATATTCATACTTTCCAGCAGCTGGACACACTTAGCTTTCATATCCTTAAGAAAGACAGCTGTATATTTTACTAATTCTGCAGTTCTTGTATGAAATTATTCCTTAATGATAATATGCATTTACATTTAAAATCTCATCTTAGGCTATTATGTACTTATGTGTTTTCTTGAGGGGGTGTAAATTGGCAGTGGAGGTTTGTCAATACATATCTGCTTGGTACCTAGTTGCTTATTTTCAAAGCAATATACAATTTAGGAAGATCAAGAATAGGCTTTGTAAATAAGTACTATGATATTTACCTTTTCCTCAGATGACAGCTAAAATATACGCACAACATAAGAATGTTTATTTATTATGATGAGACATTATGTACTGGATTCTAGAGAGAATTCAACCAAAATTGAAATGACAGTTTTGTTCTGCTGCATTCAGTTTCTGAAAGACTCATCTTTCAAGTGAAAATCTTCCACCAAGGGAATTACAATTTGGCTTTGCATTGAATGTGAAATGATTTACCCTGTTCATATCTTGGACTATGATTCCATTCAGCCTCGTATGAAAGCTATTGGTAGGGAAGGAAGGTGGGGATGACGTCTTGTCTGCTGTCACTGGCTTAAGTAAGTATGCTTGTGCTTGTAATTAGATTTTTATACTTTATTTAATTAAATATCCTGTCTTTGCCATGTCTCAGTTGCTTTTCTTACTTGACTGAACTTTTGGTTTTCAGGGGTTTGTGCATGCAAATGTTAAGATAAATTATTATGTTTATAACACATGATCAAATTTATTTGTAGATTGAAATTCAACTGTAGGTTAGTGATACAAAGCTACCCCTATATTTCATGTGCATACTTTATCTCCAGACTTCACTACAAACTACACATCAGAATGACAAAAGACTTACAACATCTCACTTTAAATTCATATAATAAGTAATTTTGATATATCTACTGAAAATTACACTCTTGTCTAACTTTTGGAGACGTCTTCTGTTTTCTGTAATCATTTCAAATTATGCCAAATTAAAATCTGCCTATTTAAAATATTTTTACTTTGTCATATAAGGATCACCGTGAAATTATTTGTATATTGTGTTATGTCACGCTCTATCCCAGAAGACTTTAAATAATATAATTTATTCACTTTAAATAAAATGAAAGAGAAGCTCATGCTGTGGCTTGGTCTGTCTCAGAAGAAGAGAACATATGTCAGACTGTAGCTCATGAAAGCAAGCATTTTGAGCCCTTCTGAGCAAGTTTTACTACACATACAGCTCACAGTTGTCAGAACTGGCATTTTTTGACTAAAGTGGTTAAAAGGGATTTTAATGACACCTGGTTTGGATGTGAGTGTTTCAATCTGAGTAGCACATGCCTCTTATTTTGGTGGCAATAGTATATTTGGTTTGCAGACACATTAACTTTGTGCTTAAAACAAAAATGTTATAACTATGCTAATACAATAAATATGCAGCTGGTGTATTACTGTTTGTTGGGTTTTGTATATAAAGCCCTAATGTTTTCCCTACCAATTTTTAGCGCAGACCTGAACCTCCTGAATAATGAATGTCTTATAGAAATAATCAGGCTAAACTAGACATCTAACCTGTAGGATGATGACCTATCATCCTACTATGAGACCTGGAGAGCTTTTCAACATGTTCTGGCTGCATCCTGACTCCGGAACTGGATGAGAAACAGGCAGGTATCACCTTTGCTTTCCATCTGTAAAAAGAGAGCTTGTAGTTGCCAAAATTGCCATCTTGCCCACAATGCTGAAACCAACAATCCTTTCATCCCCATTTCCAAAGGGAAAGGAAAACTTCCTGAAGAGGCATAGTGGTATAATATACAGAACAACAATAGTGCAACACCATTGACGGAGCAAACTTTGAATGATGGTCATAGTAGTAGAAAGCATAGGCCATCCACCTCAACTTCCAGCAAAAGAAAACCAGAGCTTACATCTTTGCATGGAGTGGGATGTGGGGTTTCTGATGGATGCAAGGGATGAGGACACCAGGAGTCACCATGGAATGTTACAATATAACTGAGGCTGCCTAATTCACTTTACCTTTATCTTCAATAATTTGTTTAACAAAACACAACAGTCATTCCAACTTGATTCAACTTTAAAAGGTGCTTTAGAAAAATAAGGTTTCTGAATTAGTTTCAGAAATACCTCACACCTTATTTTGCATCTTATCTGACGAAAAATGAAGTGCAAACCCAGAATACTCTTTCTGTATCGTCTAACTACAAAGACTTCATGAACTATTGTTATATGGCATTTTTTTCACTATATATCTCACATTTAGTGAGCCTTCTGCATACCTAATTTTGTGTAGTCAATCTGAAATGAATTAGCTCAAAATACAGTCATGAAATATTTTTATTTGCTTGTGAAGGGAGCTTTGCTGGATCAAAGTCCAAGACACACTAGAATATCTTCAAAGTGAGGTATAGATACTATGAATTCCTCATATGTCTCTTTGTGACAAATCTTTGCTTTTCACTATAAAATCTGTGCACTCAGGAACAAAAGAAAGCCATCAACCCCAGAGAAATAACACTTCTGGCTTATGAAGGCAACCAAAACATCAAGCATCACTAGAGATGGATCAAAGCATGTTAAAATCTGTTGGCTTTGTGGCTGTATTTTAACATCCTGACACCTTATTCAGGCAATGTTCCTGATGCTATCAAAAAAAACAGCTTATGTATTTCAGAGGCCTCTTCTTTCAATTTTTTAATATAGTTAGGAAATAATCTCTATTTTGATTTACGTTTAAAATCATAAGAAAGGTGATATGTGCTATATAGTATACCACTTATATACTTGAAAAGCTGTTTTCTGTTTAACAGAAATCCCCACTGACCCATGTTTTCTGAAGTCAGAAATAGCTCATATACATTCATGGAGACTTCTGGCCATTATCAGACAGCCTGTTTACTTTTAATTGCAGTTATTACCATTATCACCTAAAGAACAACGTGGTGAGCCTACTGATGCAGCACAAAGTTTCTCAGGAGGATACGTGAAAAGCAAGCAATAGCCATCATTCTTTAAAGGCAGCGCTACATGTCTTGTATGGCATTACTCAGACCTAGGTTGGCGTGGAGGAGGAAGATGGCATCTTCAGCTTCCCCCCACCATTGTTCCTTCCCCTAGAATTGCTATCTTTCTTTTCTCCTGTTTCCATCAGTCATCTCCTTTTCCAATCCTGAACATGTAGAGGTTATTGGTGTAGTGGCCAATTACAGGGGAATGGAGTGGCTAATGATTTCAGAACAGGGTAGCTCATATCCAATACTTACCAAAGTGTCATCACATCTAGAGAAAGTCAGGAATACTTATGGCCTTCTTGATTTATAAGTTTTAAGTTAGCTTATACTTTGAACAATGTTCCTTGTGTTTCCAACATTCCCACAAAAGTTTCCAACTTTCAAACAAAAAAAGTTTTGTTTTCCTAAAAAAATATTACAACAAATAGTTAAAACTATTTCTTCTAGAGTGGTAGTGAACCTGTACAAATCACCTGTAGTGATCGTGTACAAATGATTTGCCTTTTTGTGCTTTGCTTACATTACCAGGGAAATGATAGAGTTTTGAAAACATGCAGGTTACGATGCAACATTTCTGGCAAATGAATGATTGTTTGGGGAAACTTCTGAACAATTATTCTACCCTCTTTTAGACTCCTGACACCCCAGGGGTGTTCATAAGGTACTATATAGAAAAAAAAAAATAAATCAGAAAACATGGCACTTGATCAAAATTTTAAAAACTTGCAGCTTCCAGATCTGATCAGTTAGTGTTTTACTATGCCCTTTTTTCTTCCCCATTACTGATCTTTCTTATGTTATTAGAATAAATTAAATAAAGTTTTGAATGAACATACTTGCAGTAGTTCTCCAGAGGAAACAAAATGAAATCTGCCAATTTATTTTGTACATAGGCCTTGGTTACATTTTGCACTTACTGCATATTCATACTTCTTTAAGAGGCCTTGCAGGTGGCAAACTGCATACAGATTGTTGAGAAAACTCTAGAATTATCATCTAAAAATGTTTCTGTAGTCATGCATTCTCACTGGTACCTCCGCATATTCCTAAGCTTTTGGGAATTTGCATTCTGTACTTAATGCATCTCATCCACCTCTCCTCCACCTCCATGGGTATTGTCTTCTTTTCTAAAGATGAAAATGTCACAGTTTTAGTAAATTTAATGTGTACTTAATGTTTAAGTAGGATAAATGACTGTTGGAGACACAAAAAAATCCCCTCCTGTAGTTGTGATTAGCAATATTTTATTGAAGTTAATTGTTCTAAAAGAAAGCAACAGTCTGGGAAACAGTAGAAAAACCTGGATGCTCAGGATCTTGTGCCCTGATAAAAAGTGCATCCCTGGCATTCCACAGATGTCAGTGTCTTAGCTCTCACTACTGCCTCTAAGACACCCATTGCACATAATGTTATTGTTATTTCTGGACACTGAACTTTCTCACTGTACTGAAATTTGCTAGGTGAGCAAACAATTATATGCTTGTGGAACAGAGTCAGAGAATTGTACTATATATTTTTGAACAATTTTTACACTCCTATATTGGGAGGGAAGAGAAACGTGTATCTGCATGACAAAAGTTTTATCACTGGATTACAATGAAATTTAAAAGTCTATGCTTGATGAACTCCTCTCCTTTTGAGATTTTAATTTCAGACACCAGGCATAATTTTAGAGCTCTGAGAAGCAGGGTAGAAAGTAACTCATTCTATGAGAAATTTGGTTAATTGCAAATTCATCTACTTTATAGATTGCTTTTCTACCAGTGTACTACTAATCTTGATTAATCTTTCTGTGGATGTTTATCCACTTTACCCCATGTTTTCTCAGTTTGCATCTCTTACTATGGGATTCAGATCACAGACCTTGCTTGTAAATGAGGCCTGGCACTGTCAAGCTCTTTGATGTAACTGAGATTTTTTTTGTAAATGTCCATTTGCAAGTGGATTGCCCAAATGTGTGAGTTACCTTTCCATGTAAAGAACTGCTGGACAATGGCTTCCAGGAGGTTTTGTGCAGTATTTTGTTAATTTATCTTGTTCTTCATCAACTTCCTGGGTTACAGACTATACTTGTGAAATTCTTGAGCAAGTGTTTACTAAGGACAACAGAAGATGGATCTACAATGGTAACAAACACATTAGCTTATTCAGCACCTTTAGCCTGTTAATTGATATACACTTATGCCTCTGAAATGCAAGGCTTAAAACAGCCAGTCATGCTCATCTGTTATAGACCACCAAAAGCAAGCTGCCTAAGGACTCTTCAACATATTTTTTTTTTCAATATCATATTGATTTTGCAGTAATTGTATATATAGATGATGGAACCAACACAGGAATATTGGAAGAGATATGTCTAACAAATCATCTATATTTGCCAATAGGTAGGACATCACCAGTCAGCTTTTAGAAAACCTGCAGTGGTATACAATTTTCTGTGTATAAAGGTTTATCCTGAGAAAGAGCAATAAGCAACACTGCAGTACAAATTAATCTGCACTTCTATGATTTAATCTGATGACCACAGAATGCTGTACAAATAGCAGGGGATAAACATTGTATCCTCAGATATTTTCCAGATGCTCAGAAGAAAGAAAATGGAGGATCATGGCGGTTGAAATAGATAATCTCTTCACACTGTCTAACTTCAGTCAACTAGCTACACAAATTGGGAGCTTAGACTATCTAATGATACCTCAGGAGAATAATGAGACATACCAAGCCTCTGCTTTTATTTCCATCCTCAGGTGCTCTGAAGTGCTTCAACAGACTCCGTCTGCAGAAGGCGTCCTAGCAACTTGTTCAGTCATCTCAGTCAGAAGGGACTACTGTGACAACATCATGAGCTGTAAAGCATTAGTTTGTTTCTTGCTGCTTAGGTATGCTTTGTGTTGCGATATGTACTGGTGAAGAAGAAAAATAGAGCTACAGCTTTGTTCTCTTGGAATAACGTGGGCCTTCTGGAGCACTACTGTGCAGCAGTCTGCAGTTCTGTATATGTGGTTCTACAGGCTCCTGCTTTTGCCCTCCACTTTTTTTTTAAAATTCCACGCATTCAGGCAGACAGTTTTTTGTTTTGGGGTTTTTGGTGTTTTGTATTTTTTTTTTTTTATATAATGAGTGATTGTATTTTTGTTTTCTTTTTCTTGGGAATTTTTCTTTGTCCATTCTGTCCAACTCTTCATTTTTAATACTGCTAATTGACACCTATGCTGTGCTGTGCCATCCTTCCTTGAAACAGCTGTACATAACAAATTCAAACTTATTTCTTCATTTAACCATAGTAATAAAAGAATTCTCCTTTTCCCCCAGTGTACATAAACTATCTGATACATTTTTTTTTTTTTTTTTTAATCAGGCCCTTCTCTCCAATCCTGTTACTATTAGATTCTGAAAAATCATTTGAAATATTCTTAGCTGTTACTAGGAAGAGATAAAAAAGTCAAATACGAATGAGATCATTAACTATAGCTGCTGAAAACAGTCAGCTGCTAGTCAGAAACCTTTCAGCTATATATTTAAACTCATTCTCTAAGATAAGTGAATTTTGATATAAAGAAAGAAAGAGTACTTTAACTTTGAAGTGAAGTTTGATAACAGAAGGGGAAACCAAGACGGGCACAGTTGAAAGACCCAGACAAAGTGAAATTGAGATGGTCCTTGCTAATGCTGCAACATCAGATATCCTAAGAGATGTGATAAGTTCTATATTAATATAATAATTTTTATCTCTAAGAAGAACAACTCCCACATTGTTCTATATAATTTATATTCTCAGACCTCCTAACTCCTGTTTTTGACAGGTGTGTGTTTGTAACAGTTTCTGGAGCAAGAATTCTTCAAAAAATGTTTCCATCTCTCCTCTGCAAATTCTTGAAAACACGAACTGAACTGTTACTCATTTTAATACAGATAATTGTATTTTTTATAACACTGGGATTCTGTCTTCAAATTAGGGTCTGTGAAAAACTGACACTTCTAAGATAACCTTCAGGTGGTCACTGGAGCTACTACTGCTTTAACAATGATAAATTATCTGTCGCACTTAGAGTAGTGATATTTATTCTAATTTTTTGTATTTTTGACTGACTGACTGATTATGAAGGCTTTTGTGCCTAGGGAGGGTAACACAATACTTTACTTTTCTGTATAATAGGTGATATTGAATTTTCCCACCCTTTTGAAGATAACTAAATTCAGACAAAAAAAAAGATGGCAAAGGATGTTGGAAGAAGAACGACAAGAGTTAGTGATATCTTGGAAAGTGAAGGCAGAAGAAAAGGGACGATATTTAAATGGGGTTCTGGATTGAGTGAATAGAAAGGATGGGTTTTGGCTGGACCGGACTCTTTCTCTCTCACTAGCTACAAATGGTCTCACCTTAGGATTTATTACAACCCTGAAATCACTCTTTTCCTCATGTGAAATGAAAAAAAAAATCAACAAACAACAAAAAACACCAGAAATATTGACCCAACCCATTCCACTCAAATTCTCAGCATCCTCTCTGTGTCTACCTGCATAGATTGGGCTAAAACTGCTTGAGTAAAGTTGGGGAGAAGTGGAGCTAGTTGATAACTTATGACATGTTCTGCCATATGTAAAGGGAACTAGCTTCAAACTTTTTAAAAAGGGACATAATAAGACAAAAAAATAAAACCTAGAAAGAGATATTTTCTGCTGCTACAGTAGTTCGCAGCTTTGCCAATAGGAGCCCATCCTAGTGCTCTGGTATCACACCTAAAGGGTAGTGATTGTGTCTTAAAGCTATACAAATGGCAGAGTGGAAAAAGGGGTACTTCTAACAACCTTGTAGAAAGTGATAACTTGAAATGCAATATTACAGTCACAGAGTTTCGGAAAAGGAGACCAGATTTAAGATCAGTAATGTCAGAGAAGAGATTGTGCATGAATGTCATGGAAACAAACAAGTATTTAAAAAAATGTGATGAAGAGATCATACTATCACCTTTAAATACATTTTTCTGTATTAATAGTAACTTAGTAAAATGTTTAATGGGCAAGTTAGGCTGATTTGAAAAGAGAATTAAGATAAAAGAGTTAATAAAACACTAAGTTTGAGATGATACCCTATTGAAGCATTGTTCTCTGTTTGTTTTAATGGAAGATACTTTTCCCAGCATTAGCCTATATAAACAGCTTCAGGTACTATTCTCAGCTGAAAGGAAGAAGTTGCCTACCTGCAACTTCTATCACTTTATAACCTTAGCTAATCTTAATAACATTAGTTCCTACTAATACAGAAACACCAAAGGTCTGGAATGCTTTCAAATTGAAGAAGTACATGAATCACACATTTTTAATGAGCTAAATTATAGATTTGAAGCAGCTTTCTATTCCTACTAAAATCCATTATTGTGCTTTCCATTCACAGTATGTGTTCATTGTAGATAATCATAGTGGACAAAAGCAGAATTTGTCAGAACAATCCTGTAGATTCAACCCACTCTGTTCTTTATAATGAAAATAATTACTTTATTTTGGCAACCTATGGGCTTTTGACATCATTGCCAGTGCATGGAACAACCATTTGAATTTCTGTGGGAAGCTGGGAAAAGGTAGAGAAATAGAAAGTGTTTTTAATACAGACCAAGTTCAGGAACACACTTTGATGAAGTTTCGGCTTACTAAGAATGTTCATGACAAGAAGAATTTTATGCTTTTTATTTGCAAAAAATAAATCAGTATCTGTTGGAAGAGTTTTTAGAGGTTTTTTGAAAAAGTAAATCGCTATTTATCTGCTATTTAATGACAAAAGAAGATGCCAAAGACCTACTAGAAAGTAATTGAACCAATAAACTGGTGGTATGGTTACAGAAACACTTTAGCCTGTTTTTGAAGTCAGTCATCTGATTATTCCCAGAAACCATGCTTTGCTTGGCTCCCCTGATCGTTTTCTTTTGGATAAAACTCAATCAGAACATGTTCTCCAGAGATGCATTCTCCAAGTAGAAATGGTCATCAGGTCAACAATGTCTAGCTGCAGGATGCATGAAATAAATGTGCAGGGCATGGATCTAAGTTCCTCTACATTGACAGTTTCACTTAGTGTACCTTCCCCTCTCTGGTTTGTGATATCTGTTAATGCAGCCCTAACCTCCCTGTTTAACAATGCACAGCTGTATCATTGAATACTTACTGGACTTTTAGAGTCCACAATACCAGAACCCCTCAATTGCTGCCGATGCTTTTTGGTAACATCTGCTCTATGAATATGAGAGTACTGTAAGCAAGAAGCGTGTGAATGGTACTACTATGAATATTCAGGGCACACAGGTCTAAGGAAATAAGAGTTCTTTTCTTGTTTGCTCAAAAATCTGAAAATACTTTTCTCCAAAGGAAATCTCTGCTTACATACACAGGCAGTCTACAAACAAGCCGAATTTCACTAAATCTTGATCTGACTCCAAAGCATTCTGCTTAAAATTTTGTGTAGACAATCATTTTTATGTAGGAAAAGTAGGGAGTGAACCTGTTACCAGTCCCTGACTGCTTCATACTAGGAAACGTGACTTTATGATACAAGGTTATGCTCCTCCAGAATAGTATAAAACAGTGCAAGAACTATTATATTCTTTTTATTAACAATATACCATAACAAACACTCTTTAGATATGCACAAAATAGTCATTTATCAAACCATTTTTTTTTGTTTGCTAGCTCTTGGTTTATTTTTAATTATCTATGCTATGACCTGCAATCATTAATTATTTCTCCACAAAACAAGGTAAACTGCAGTGTTTTTTCTCTTGGCTTAATGAATATCTAGAAGAATATGAATTAATACTTAAAAATATCCATATAAACAACAGCCAAAGCTACTTTGAGAGTCTTCTTTATAGTCTTTTATAGTGTTTTTTTTTTATTAAATTATTACATAATGACTCCTTAGTTATTCCTCTAACCAAATGATCTGGGAAAGGAAACTTCTGACTGATACTATCTCATTCAGTGAAAAAATGACAACTTTTCTTGTGTCTATGGAAATATTGTTCAGTTTTATATGAAATATTTCAATCCATATATACAGAAAGAGAAACTCCTAAAAATTAATAATAAAGGATTAGCTATTTTAATGCAGAAACGCAATGCATTCACCCAGCAAATCAAAAGGACAGTAAGAGCTTCTTCCATTGCTATTAAGGATATTCAGATTTTACTATAATAGTCCTTGTTCTCATGGGGGACTTCAATCACCCTGATATCTGTTGGAGGGGTGGTACGGCCTGGCACAAGCAATCCAGGAAGTTCCTCTATTGTGTGGAAGACAACTTCCTTCTGCAGTAGAGGAGCTGACAAGGAGAGGTGCTGTGCTTGACCTTGTGTTCACCAACAGGGAGGAGCTGCTTGGAAATGTGATGCTCCAGGGCAGCCTTGATTGCGGCGATCATGAGATGATCAAATTCGACATCGCCAGGACAGTGAGAAGAGTGCAGCAAGCTACCTGCCCTGGACTTCAAGAGAGCAGACTTTGGCCTCTTCAGGAACCTTCTTAGTAAGGTTCCATGAGATATAGCCCTAAAGGACAGGGGGGCCCAAGAATCTTGGATGATATTCAAGGATCACCTGCTGCATGCTCAGGAGCAATACACCCCTACTAGAAGGAAGTGTGGCAGGAGGGCCAGGAGACCTCCTTGGATGGATAAGAACCTGCTGAGGAAAATTTGAAGGAAAAAAGAGGCTTACAAAAGGTGGAAGCAAGGACAGGTGGCCTGGGAAGAGTACAGGGATGTTGTCCAGGAAGCTAGGGACCAGGTTAGGAAAGCTAAGGCCCAGTTAGAATTAAACATGACCAGGAATGTTAAGGACAACAGGAAGTGATTCTATAGGTATATTGCAAATAAAAGACAGGCTAGGGACAATGTAGGCCCTCTCCAGAAGCTATTGGGAGAACTGGCTACCCTGGATTTGGAGAAGGCTGAGGTTCTTAATGGCTTTTTTGCCTCAGTATTCACCAGCAAATGCTCTGACCACACCACCCAAGTCTTGGAAGGCAGAGGCAGGGACGGTGAGAGTGAAGACCCTGTGCACACTGTAGGAGAGGATCTGGTTTGAGACCATCTTAAGAACCTGAATGTATACAAGTCCATGGGGCCTGGTGAAATCCATCCACGGGTCCTGAAGGATCTGGCAAATGCAGTTGCTAAGCCACTGTCCATCATATGTGAAAAATCGCGACAGTCAGTGAAGTT
>JANRGW010015410.1:0-30925 GCA_024733675.1 Psilopsiagon aymara | reverse complement strand
ATGAGGCTCAGAAAGTCCTTGGCCAGACCAAAATGTACTAAGCAGTAACTAAAACATCGGTGTTATCAGCACTGTTCTCAGGCTGTTAAAAACACAGCGCTGCACCAGCTACCAAGAAAAGGGAAAAATGGCTGCTACTGCTGAACCCATGACAGCTACCCTGGACTTTCTTTGTAAACCTCCACACCACTGTGGCAAATCCTGGCCCACAAATAGAGGTTTTTTGATCTACAGCACTGGAGTGACTGAAAATACTTGGGATTAAGGGCAAACAGAGCATTTATATAGATGCTGAAATGAATAGAAAACACAATAGTATCGAAGGAAGCACTGAACAGAGTCCCAATAGGCAGACTCTTTCTTTTGACCACAGGACCAGAAGGCGTGGTTCACCCACACTGTCATTTTTTCAAAGCTGTAGCTCTTTCTTTCGCTGCCCAGCCTCTGTCAATGGTAGGCTCAGATTGTGAGGGTGCTGTTGCTACCCAAAGCTGTTCAGGGTGGGAGGCAATGGCCAAAAATCCTGAGTCAGCAGTTTTATCAAGGGATGTGTGTGCAGCTGTAGGGATGACATCCCTCAGAGCAGATGGACCTGCTTGCTCACAGGGAAGTGTGGGACATGCAGAAAAGGCATGCAATGAGGTCTGACTTCATGCCCTGTGCTGAAGGCCACCAACTGGGTCTGGCTTTGTGCCCTAAGCAGTAGGGTACTGTTCACCCTGGGTTGGAAATTGCCCAGCTGAGAGGAGGGATATCTCTCCTCTTAACTGGCCTGCTTCCCTGTGGGATTTTCACCCTATCTAGGACTGAGCCAAATCCATGTCTCCGAAGGCAGTTTTGCATGGGTCTAAGGTTTCTTGCAACAGCAGTCAGAAAAATAATCTATCAGAAATGACATATCAAAAGGAGATGAAATCCTATAAAAAAAACTGCTGAGTTTTGCAGTTCTCTGTCACTGCAGAAGCCATAAGGGGCGATCTTGCTGCAGTGGGATGATATGCATGGGGTACTGCAAGGCATCCCTGGCTGCATGATAGCTTGGAAAGACAACCACGTTCAACCCCCTTCTTTGGAGTTCCTGCTGCTCTGCTTCTCAGACAAACTGTATTACTCCCATTTCATGCTCAATTTGTATGTTTGTCTTTTAGAAAGGGAAGAGGGTTTTTTGTGTTATGTGCTTCACTGTAATTAATCTGTAGCACAGATATATGCTTTCTTGTGCTACACTTCTCTTTCCCAGTATATTCAGGTTTTATATCTCAATTCACATACTACCTCCCCCTGCAAAAGAATTATTTCTATAATCAGATTAGTGCTGAATTTATACTGACTCTGGAGTACAGCTTTACTCACTTGATTATTCAGTTGGCTATAAATGTTGAGCATAAATTCCAAGAGAGTGAATCAAGTAATTTCTTTTTTACTACCCTTATACATATTTCTACTTATTTGCCATGCACCTTTACTACACTGGCTCTAGTTGTTCATAGTAGACCAAAAATGATGTTCAGCAAGACTGTGGGACTCGTCTGCATGCTGAGATAAGAGCTTTAAACAGTTTTTCAGGTAGCAAACTCCTCTAGTTTCCATGAACTTTCTTCTGAGGTAAGAGCTGGGAGGGTTTGGTCTTTTTTTACACCCAGATTGCTCATCTGTCCCAAAGAGAAGTTATGATGGTGAGCAACATTAGCGTCCGTTTGGTATACACCCACAAGAAGCAGGGGGAATCCTGTGGTTTGGGTCCTATAAGATGCAGTGGGGGTCTTGTAGAAAATGTTTTGGATTTCTACAGGTTTAGTCCATTTGGTGCATACTGACAAGAAGCAGGGGGCATCTTGTGGCTTGGGTCCTGTAAGATGCAGTGAGCATCTTGAAGAAAAGGTTTTGGATTTTACTAGTATTTGACTTACAGTGTGGCTTGTTATAACACAGGTGGGTTGGAACTAGATGATCTTAAGGTCCTTTCCAACCCTAACTATTCTATGAATCTGCTAGTGCATTAGGGGCAACCCTGGAAATGCAGTTCCTGTGTTAAATAGGCAGCCTGGGCATATTCACCAGCTTCACCTGTCATCCAGCACAATTCGGAAGTTTTTTGTGTGAACTTCTATGTGGTCAGGCTGTGTTGAAATTATCCATCTTAGATGGATGGCATCTCCATGTTCTGCAAACAGTGCTTGCTGTGGGTGATACTGTTCATTTTAAAGGCAGGAGGTTCAGGACATTTCTAGGGGAAATAACATGGGATATGAAATATATATAGGAGTGAGATATGAGTATGAACTGAGAAGATGCACAGGCAACATAATTGTTACAAATCCTGAGAGGCTTCTTTATTTCATAAACATCGAAAGGACTGTTTTTTGAGTGTTAGTGAAAGAGTTAATTAGAGTGAAGTCTGGGGTTGCCAAGCTATTAATTTTCCCTCCAGGAATGGGTTGCTCTGAATTCAATTACCCAGCTGCAGAAGTGCTTCACAATATTTGATGGCATCTTCTTTAAAGTGTAAACGAAGGTGTACACATGACTACTTGCTAATCAGAAATGAAAGGCTTTGTATGTTACTCCAAGGTTGAATGCTGCCGAGCGTGCCAAAGTCAGACACCTTGTTTCTTGCAGGACACCCTGTCCCTGAGCAGCAAAGATCAGAGCTCTGCATCAAGGTGAATCGATAGCACAGCTCAGAGCTCGTCCACCTCTCAGAACCCTGCTGTGCTGGCAGCGGTTGAGCACAAGCAGAAATAGCCTTCCTGTTTACTGCACCTGAATCAGCACTTGAAGGATGGGGGTAATAGTTAGCTGTGAAGAGCAGAGGCTGATTTTGCCGCAGACAAGTGTAGGAATCTGTTCAGGAGTACATTGGCTATGAATATTAGGAGAAGACATGGGATTGCACTGGTAATAAGCTTGTTTCATGTATGCTTTGTCATTACATGAGTTTGGATGGAAGTATATAAGAACTATACTTTCAGCATTAGTCCTTGCAGTTCACGGTTTTTAAAGATCAGGCAAACTCACTTTCATATAAACTTCCCTCCAAAGCAGTAGTCAGGCTTTTAATGTTGCCTTTTCTTTGGGATTCACTAGACCTTGAACTATTTCATAAATATTTTTGAGTTATTAGGAAAAATGTACTTCATACTCCATTTCCTCCTGCTGTCTATTTGCCACAGACATCACACAGGAATTGAAATAATTCCCTCACAAACTTAGAACTGACCTGTGAATACTGGGGATTCTCTGAGTAATACAATTTTCTTGGGAAATAACCAGCGGGCAGTTTGCTGTGGGACAAGTGCATCCATTGTGACTTGATATCTCAGTCCATCCAGTGATGCACTGAATGGCAGCAGGTATCTCTGAATGTTGGCTCTTCTTCCATTGTATCTGGACTCCCCCCTAGGGTAGCTCTTGGGCACAGAACAAGCCTATAGTGTTGCCATCAGCCAGCCCTGACGCTGCTCCAGGGAACAGGGCAGGTGTCCCCAGGAGGTGATGTCATTCCCTGACAGAAGGGAAATACTGTATAAATATAATTTTCCAGGATTTCTCACTGTCTGGTTTAGATTTCATTGTCTTGAGGGATGAAGTTGTTGATGCTCGCATCAGGGAAAGTCCCTCTGGCAGATGACCAAATCAGGCCCCTGAAGCAGGAAGCTCTTCTTCAGTCTCAGCTTTCCTACCTGTAATGTCACTGTCCTTATCTCCACGTATAAATAGTCCTACTGCCTCCTTGTTTTCTCAACCATGAGGCATTTACAGAGTCTGAAAGAGGTGAGTTATGCACTCGGAATTGTAAAATGGATGCAAATGCACTACTAGAAATACCACATTATACTGGCATAGCTGCCTGCTCACTCAGGTGGACCACATCTTGATGCCTTTGCAAAGCCAGAGAGACCATAGCAGCATGAATGGTAACTTATCTTTTTTGGTATGGCATGGTATCTTTTTTATGAGTGTGGTAAGGGATGCTTTCATCTTCTGTTAAGATAGATGCTGTTATTTGAACCTTAAAGCAATATGAGGTGGTGCTATGCCCTCTTTTGTGCATGTCTGTGTGTGGAGCTCTGAAATGCTATTTGTAAATAATAATAGCTAAATAGTCTGTGTTTCAATTTACCAATTCTATAATGTCCCAGGAAAAATATGGGGTTGCATGTGCCTTCAACTGCTCAAGGGAACAATCCAAATCTCCTGACAGCCTTAGGGCACTCCCAGTGGGGCAGCCTTGGCTAGTAAACATTCATGGGTGTCAGCACTAGTAGGCAGCAAAATTGTAAGGTAACATCTAGAAAGCAAATATTCTTCCTCAAACTTTCCTGGTGCCTGCTTTATAAGGTTTTTACAGTGAAATTGAAGTCTAATAAAAGTAACATCTTTCCTTCCCTTCCCATCTGAACATCTCAAAGCTATTACAGTCACACAGACATTTAGCATTGTCTGTCAAAAATACTGCCAGCTCTGTTTCACAAACTGTGAAATCAGGGCCCAGAGGGACCCCCCGGGCCACAGGCTGAACCGATCCGAAATGTAAGCGAGTCCTGAGCTTCACTTAACTCAAGAACATCCCCCTTCTCCAGACAGAGAATGGGCTGCATTAAACTCCTTTTGCTTAGTGATATTATTGGCAAAACTCTTCACAGTGGTTGAGAAGCACAGAGGGTAGTCACTGAGACCTGGAAAACCTGCTTTTCCCTAGTGTGATGACAGCAGCTGTGATGGAGAATGCTCAGTGGGAACTTGTTCCTTCTGCATCCATATTGTTCAGGGAACAGGGGCCAGGGAGCTTTCAGCCGTCAGCAGCTCCTGCTAACCTCCACTGCTCAGAGCCCCGCAGTCCCCACAGTGCTGGGGAGGGTGAAGGTGGCTGGTCACCACACAGGTGTTGGCACATGGGTCAGTCATATCAGTCCTGCAGACAAATGCTGCTGGTGGCTGTGCTTATTTCAGGGGGTGATGGCTGTTTTTCTCCCAGTAGAAGAGGAGAAGGTTAACAGCCATGACACACGGTCTCTTCCTCAGGCTACACCATTGGAGCTGCTTTTCTTAGCTGCAATCTTAAGTCATTTTAAATAACTCCCCAGCAGCTCTAGCACACAGTAATGTGATCAGGGCACTAACTTCACTGACCATATTGCTTCATACTGCATTTCAGATGGTAAATGCATTCTCCTCTCTGGGCCCTCTCCCTGTTGCCCCAGGCACCCCAGACGTTTATAGCAGCACATGAATTCATCACTGTGCCCCCATGGCAACAACTGCACTTGTATTCACCCTCTCTTTTACCACTGACGAAAAGGATTCTGAAAGATTTGCACAAAAGCAAATCCCCTGACATCCCACATCCCTATTTTGAAAGCATGGTGATGCTTCAGGCTCTGGTGGAAGAGACAAGGTGGTCATGGCAGGGAGAGGACACCACACTGGCTGCAGCAGGCAGCTGGCAATGGGGCTAGTACAGAGCAGAGACAACAACAATTAAGCAACACATTCTGTTTCCTGCTACAGACAATATTTTCATAGGCTATAAAATCGCTTTTCTTAGCAGCAGCTGTCCTCTTTCTTGACTTGCTACCCATGGTGTTGACAGTTTAAAGTCATGTTTATTTTACAGGTAGCTTTAAACAAATCTCTGAATGAGTTACTAGAGCCTCTTGTCCTTCGAGGAGGATAGGGATAGACTGTGTCTCTTTCTGCAGAGCAATAGCCCTTAAACTTGTGCCTGTAGAACTGTGAAGGTTTTGCTCTGGGCCAGGTTTAGTGGGGGAAAACCCCATCTCCCCTGAAGAACCCAAGTTTCCCTGGGGAGGTCTATTCTTTCTTTCCTTCACTACACATGAACAAGTAATCAGGGGAAACCCTTCTAAGAAAATAAATGTCAGAGAAATGAGATTTTGGAGACAGTTTTAGTTCACCCACATCTTCACTTGAAGCAATTTGACCCTGTATCATTGACTTCATTTTCCTCAAGGAAAACCACTAGGCAGTGTGGTATCACTGAAGGAACCAGCAAGTGAGGACCTGGCCAGTTATGCTTCTTGCTGAGGTCTGAGCTACTGTGGTCAGAAGAGCCCTTCCATTTAGCAATATTATGTTAGCTGGACTATGCTTTAAATTAAGTATATTAAATTCTACATGTTACAGTAATGGGTCTCATTTTCTTGTTATACTGTTTGAGTTTTCCACTGGTCTTCTCCTCCATTGACAATTATGAGCACTACGATGTAAAGACAAGCTAGGGAGCTCGGTTTTATATACGCTCATATTTATATATGCTGAAATATGACATGTTAATATCAGCTGAGTTTTACCAAGATTGTAGGATGCTGATAACCAAGTGAATAATACTTCAGCTCTACAGGACAACCTGTGTAGTTTATCAGTCTGAAAAACAGGTTTACCATAGTCTTCATATATCTCTTGTGACAATGTGTCATGTGCACATTTTATGGGGAGAAGCTGTCTTCTGAGATTCACTTCTATCTATCATTTTTACACAGGTTTATGTTTAGTGACACTTACTAGTGACTAAGATAGAGTGGTACTCTTTACCATGAGATGAAGTTGTAAGAAAGCTTAGCACAACTGCACTCCCTTTTAGGTGGGTGTACTCAGTACTCAGATGCTACAGGTGCATCCTATGATTTGATTAAATAATTATTTCTAATGGGAAAGGAAAATCAGTTCATAAAAATACAATACTCATAGAATGATTTAGATTGGAAGGGACCTCTGGAGGTCTCAGAGTAGGATAAGTGCTAACGCGCAAAGGTTGCTAAGGACCTTGCCCTGCTGAGCTTTGAACATCTCCACAAATGGAGATTCCAAACCAGATTGGGCATCCTCTTCTGGTGTGTTACCATTCTTACTGAATATTTCTTTTTCCTTGTGTCAATCTGGCATTTTCCATGGTGCAAACTGTGGGAGTTGGCTATGTCACTGGGAGGAAGCTGGATTTCTCTCCTCTTTTAGTACTCGTACTCCCACTTCAGGCAGGGCAGGACAGCAGTGCAGTCCCCCTTGGTCTGCTATTCTCAAGACTAAACTAACCTTGCTTCATAGAATCTTAAAATCACAGAATGATTTGGGTTGGAAGGGACCTAAAGAACATCTGGTTCCATCCCCCTGCCATGAGTAGGGACACCTTCCACTAGACCAGATTGCTCAAGGCTCCATCCAACCTGACCTTGAACACCGCCAGGGATCCACAGCTTCACTGGGCAACTTGTTTCAACGTCTCACCATGTTCACAAAGCAGATGTTTTTCCTAAAATTTAATCTAAATCTAAATCTTCCTCAGATTCTTCTCACACACCACACACTCCCAATCCTTAACCATCCAGTTTTACATGCTTATAATCTATCAACTTGTTGAAGCTGCTCTGAATGTCCTCCCTGTCCTCCTGCATATCTGACTGCCTCCTAGTTCATTGTTATCTTGCTGAAAGCACATCCCCTCCCATCGGCTGGGTCACTGATGAAGGCATTACAGAGCATCATCCCCAGTATCGATTCCTGAGGAGCACCACCTATGACTAGTTCCTGAGTAGACATTGAAATGTTAGCCACTGCCGTTTGAGCCCAATAGTCTGGCAGAAGCGCAATTCTTCACTGTGTTCACCAGGGACTTTCAGGATGTGAAGGCTTTTCACCACAGCGAATAAGCTGTATCCAAGTCCAGCACCTTTCAGAGAGAGGTGGTGGCTGAGCATGAGCATGAACACCTGTCTGCAACACTCAGCCTTTGCCACCCCAGATTTTAAGGTTTCTGAGGAAAGATGTATCTGACTCAAACAAGACCTTGCTTTGGTTTCAGAGAGTCAGCCCATCCCAGGGAAGCAAGGCAGCATTCTCAGCTGCCAAACCCTCATGTTTCTATGTACCGGGGATAAGAAATATTCCTATTACTCCTATCACCATTATTTATATATTTGTGTTATCATTGCACCCACAGACCAGGGTTCCCAGAATAAGACACTGCACAAAGACTAAGATAAAAGGATGGCCCCTTCCCTACAGCACTCACATCCTAAGCCACTATTTTCTTTCCTGCCAAGCAACTGGCAGGTGCAGCTCTGTGTGTATGTGAGAAGCCTGAGCATAATTTATTTGTTTTACAGAATCTAAAAGATTTGCTGCAGAAAAGAGCTTTATTTCATGGCTAAGGAGTCAGAGGGAGAACTGCCTCAGTATGATTAATTGTGGAGTGCCGCAGCCTCAGTGATGCTGACTCACCCCAGTAACCTGAGGGGGGGGACATATCATCTCTTACCTCCCCGTACTAATCAGAACCTCATTTCTGTTAGCAGTGAGGGGATTGCCAAGTTCAGACCCTCTAGCTCTGTTCTGCGTCAATGTCTGGGCAGGATTTATCATTTGCGCACCTTATTCGTATTCTCCTTTGTCTTATATCAGGATGAGGGAAAGTGCTTTTGCTTGGGCTGTTCATCAGGCTTTATTAATGAACTTATGATCTGGGGGGGTGTAAGCTGTGGAGGTGGCACAGAAATATTCACCTGTTTTGTTTATATGATTATCTGTTAGTGTAAGGGCAATAGCCAGCCAGTGTAAGATAGAAGCTCAAGTCTTATCTCATGGGGAGATAAGCACCTATGAAAGACAAGGTTAAATGTGGAGAAAGCAGTGGAAGCAAGTCTTGAGAAAAAGTGAGCACAGACTTTTCAGAAAGATGCTGTTAGTGTTGTATATTGATCACTGTTACCACTGAGTGTAAAGACTAGAGAGTACTACACTGATGGATAACACTGCGACAGATAGATCAGAGTAAGATGGCAAGGATAAAAGAGATCAGGCAAACTAGACAGAGAAGAGACAATATTCTCATCCTCTCTTCCAGTTCTCTGTAGGATTGTCCCCTGGATTATACCCTCTCTGATGCCTCTAAAGGTAGAAATCGAGTAGACAGAAACTGGGTATCGGGGTAGAGGCACTAACAAAGATGCATTCTGCCAAACTGGTGCAGAGGAGGGATACATGTGAGAAAAGATCCTTTCTTTAAAGGACTGCTTTGTTAAATACAGGGCAATGCCACAAAACTAAAAGCACATTGTATATTTCCTCAGGTTCCTCCTTGCTAAGATTTATTGCTCGAAGGCTGTGGCTCACATCTGATATACAAATGCTTGCTTTTCCATTATGCTACAAAGCTTGCACTTCCTTTAAGGAGTTGCACATTCACCCAAGTCTCCTGAAATCCCACCATGATCTGTGCTGTTCAGCTCTCTCCGGCAGACCACCCTGGTGGGGACGTGCCTTTGACAGCCTGCTGTCAGAAGGATTTCCCTGCAGGCAAATTCTCTTTTTAAAATTCCTGACAGAAATGTCTTTTGAAACGTTTCATTTTGCAGGAGTCTTTCATTTGCTCCCATAGCAAAACCTCCTGCAAACTGCATTACCTTTCCCTGATGTCTCTGGTGGGTGCTCCTGTACCCCCAAGAAAGGATGCAGGTTTTCTAGTCTGATTAAAGGGGTAATTTAAATTCAGCAGACATCACGTAAACACTTCTGAAGATCTACAGTACGTGACATCTTGAAATAGCTGGAGGAGACTCTACAGTGTTAATTAGGAATTACGTATGTGTCCAAAAAACTATGTAAATAAAGTACAAGCTAAGAACGCTAAAGATCACAAAGACTGAGGCACTCAGCATTGCCTAATTAAAGAGACTGCCAGTGTAACTAATTAATGAATCTCCTTTTTCAAGATGATCCTTCTAAATGACAAGGCTCTAAAATGTGACTTTTTCATATTCATTGGACATCAGGCACCTAAAATCCCTCCCCCTTTGGAGAACAAAATAAATTACAGTTGCACTGTGACTAAAGCCCTGAGTTGTCATGGTCAGGGCACAAGGGTCCATCCAGCCTGGAGAGCAGGTGGCTGCAGACCGACTTTATGGATGTTGGTCTGAAATGGCTTGTACAGCTGCTGCTGAAAAGCTTACAAAGCAGGGGATAAGTTCTGCCCTAAGCAGAAGCTTTCAAGAAGCATAAAACTTTTTCATTTCTGTTACCCTGTTTTTCTGAATTTAGATATATGTGTCTAATACAGACAGCATAGGGTGGGAGAAGGGAAGTTTATAAAGCAAAGTCAGAGATGCAGCCAAATGCAGTAGAGGCACCTTTATGTTGAAGTCACCACAATGCCTCTGAACTGATGCTTTGTTTCCCCAATAAATCACAGCTACTGAAGGAGAAGACAGCTTACCGAGTGGTTGTAAAGACACTCTGTTAAGAAGCAGAAATCATTGGCTGTGATTAAAGGAATGTTCATAACTTTGAAGGCATCTGCCCCACAAGTGGGACTGTGAGGCCACTTATCAGCTCATCAGTCAGTTCAGGGAGGAGGGTATCCCTAAACAGGGTTGATTTTCTTTGGGTTTTAAAAATGGAGTTCATTTTTCTTGGGGTTTTAAAAATTATGGACACAGCTGCCCATCCACCGCCCTAGCCCACGCACATAGGTATGTAGCTGAGTGACACACGCAACCTCTTTGAAGTTTCGAAAGAAAACATGCAGACCCATCTCCCTTGCTCCCAAGCTTGCCATTGATTTTTATCCATTGCTATAGAGGTAGGACTGGAAGTAGTGATATTACCATCACACAGGGATGTAACAGATTGAGTCAAAGTTTGTAGCTCTTTATGGCAAAGGCTGTTATTACTGGAAGCTATTTGGAGGCTGATTTAAAGGAAATTTCAGTTTCTTCCTATCTTTTTTTATCTATTTTTTTTTTTTCAGCAGGAAAAGGAAGAGTTCATGTCCGAAATTTATTTGTTACTCAAACGCTAGCGCTAAGATTTGCTTCCAGTGTTGCCATGCGAGAAGTCTGCAAAGTAAAACAGGGAAAAGCCTGTGTCTGTCGCTCTGCCAGTAAGTGGTGCTAGCTGCACAGTTTTGTAGCTCTTCCATGCAAATCAGTGGCAAGGCTACAGCGGGTCCCATTTTAGAGTTCTGTCCTTTCACGAAAATGTGCAAATATAAACTGTTTGAACAACACAACTTGGGAAATCCTCCTCTGATCATTTTAGGGCTGTGATAGGCACCTTTGACAGAGCAGCCTCCAGTTACTTAGCATTTTACTGTTACTGGCCACGTCATGCACACAAGCTCTGCACATGAAGGGGGTCACTTTCTTATCAACATTTACATGTCTTGGGGACATACTGTGTTTGCTGACCAGGTACAGATTAATTTCATATATTCTTATGTACATGTATATGCTGTTTCTGAACGTGTGCCTAGACTGCATGCTGCAGTGCTCGAACCTGCTGCAGTTTTGGATTCATGCGTGGATGCCCTGTTACTATGGGGATTGGATCTACCAGGTCCTGTGACAGTAAAATCCTGGGCTTGCATCTAATCATCCAGGGAGGGTTAAAAGGCAGAGGACCCCTATGAGAGAGAAAGCATATTTACTGCTCAAAACCATGCTAAATAGGCATATATTCACCTGCATGCTTGAATGGCTCCAAAACAGGGAAAGCATTAATCCCATTACCTGAGTAGCACTTATCAGCAGAGGATTCACTTAAGAAGATTTTCTATCTTGGCCTTTCAAGGAGGGATGATGCAGCACCAGCAGCTGGTGGGCAGCCTGGGGAACTCTGCCCACCAAGAGAAATAACAAGGCTCAGCTAATGAAGATGCACAGCGAATGTGCATGGAAGACAGGGGCTGCATGGCTTGTGGCAGTGGTGAGGCTCGAGGCCAGGGATGACCTTTTACTGATCCTGCCAGATCCCCCTCTGCTGTGCTGTGACCCTAAAAGACAAAGGTCCAAGGTCTTCTTGGCAGGTCTAAAGCAAACCTATTGGAATAGGTGAAAAAGGACTGATGGAGAGGGAGGACTTCACAGGGTGGGCTCCCCGCATGCTCAGACTCAGTGTAAGTATGTTTTTTCAGAAAGAGGAACAGGACCCTCTGTGTACATCAAAGCCATCAGGAAGAAAAGGCTAAAGCTTTTCTTCCTGACAGTGCCAGAGCAGGACAACCCACTACAATGGCAAGAGCAGCCTGAGTTTTGTACTAGCAAATTTTGACCTCTGTTGCCTACTTCCCTTGCTCTCATGCTATGTTTTGGTGCCATCCACACCTCAGTCCCTCCCTTCAGAATCATCCCTGAAAGGAGCCAGCTAGAGCAAGAGCCTGGTCTCTGAAGAGGTACCACCTGAGCGTGGTGCTTTGCTGCGAGGTGAGGACTGCTGTGAAGCAGTCTCTGCGCTGACAAGTTGGACTGCACATCAGATGGTGAGGGCTTATGGGGTTTCAGGCTTCTTCTTGAATGCTGAGAGCAATTCCAAAGGGTAGTGGCTGCTGAAAAGGCATAGAGCAGGTACACTAGAGCAGGCATAACCCAAGGTTGGGCAGGGGGTTTCTGAGTGGTGGTTGGTGCTGGAGAGCTTCGGGAAGGAGCTCTCCTGTCCCACACTGCGCAGGCTTTGAGTCCCTGAAATGTTGATTTCCACTGCAGGGGAATTAAAAACAAAAGGGAAAAGAATCATCCATCCTCTGTACAGCAGTCTGTACAGCGCTTGCTGTTAGAAAGGTGAGGAAGAAGTCCTCACAGCAGGGGCTGATTTTTAATTAGAACTCCTCTTGCCCACGAAGAAGAGCTCACAGGGAGCAGGTGGAAGAGGCTTTTAAACACTGCAATTGAACCACCTTAATCAGAACATCTGGTAAATCCCCTGAGGAGGGGATGGTGTTTTTGAAGGCAAAGGGAGGAATTCTCTTTCCTTGGCTGCAGCAGGCCCCTGCTGCTTTTCCAAGCCCCTACCACTGAAAGGTAGCCAGCATCCTCCCCACACGACTGGCTGGCCCCGCATTTGCTCCCCTGCTGGGCGAGGAGGACAGTTTTAACTTGCAGGTTGGGGTGAGAAAATTTCAGAGCTTTCCCGAGGGAAAGAAAGACGACAGAGGAAGTTCAGTGAAACGTGTTTAAGGGCTCTGGCCTTGGAAATCTCATCTGTTCTCTCACCTGCAATAGAAATTGCTTTCTCAGAGTTCCATAGCTGCTTTGGTGCGAGCAGCTTTCTGCCGCAAGGCTCCAGCCATGCCAGAGTGAAAGCCTGGAGTTTATCCTGCAGAAATGCACTTTTGGCATTTCAAAGCCAGTGTTTTCTCGTCTCTGCAATCCCAGCATAATGTGGATTTGCAAAGGTGACTGAAAAATGGGCTGTGCAAAGTCATTAGCAACATTGATTCTCATTATTGTAGCATATGCCAGTGCAAAAACATCCAGCATTCACAAGACGGATGAGTTACACCTTCTGGGCTGTGAGTGCCTAATTAGTTAAACTGCACAGCATCATAAATGCCAGCATTGACAGTTGAGGCCTTGCAATGTCAGCATGGTGAGCAGCGTTAATTTGTGCTGACATCAGACGGCTTCCTCAGCACTGACGCCAAATCCTTGCTTTGTACTGCAGGCAGAGTGCTGCATTCAAGCGCAGGGCAGCGTGCCTTCCTTCTGAAACCAGCACAAGTTACAGCAGCAGTTGCTATGAAAGGCAGCAGCAGCAAGCAGGGGCAGCAGAAGGCAAACACAGTCTGTGGGAGGTAGGCTAAGTGCTGTGATGTCCTTTTGTCTCAGCCCACATCACCCAAAGAGTTGCAGAAATATGCAGACAGGGGCTCCCCAATGTGCAGTGCACAGCTGTCCCAGAGAGGAAAGTCAGCTCTGCCTAATGGTTTCAGTTAAGTCAGAGTAGGGATTCACTGAGCGTGCATCCATCTCAACAAACAGAACTGTCTTGCTAGATTGAACTCTTCCCCTATCACACAGCCTGGCTTGAATCTGTCATCAGCACCTTGGCACCTGTACCAGGGCAGTGTTGGAGAGGGTCCCATTCTGCATGGCTGGTGTGGGGGTCATCTGCACCCATCCCACTGGCACAGGGGTCCTTTGCACCATTCTCACTCCAGAAAAGCAGCAGCCTCCAGCAAACTGCCCCGACTCCTCTCCCTGCTTCCCCAGCGAGGTTAATATAACCTTTGCCAGGAAAAGCATCCCATGAATCAGAGGGCACTGTGCCAGCTGATCTGTGAACAATTTAACTGATTTTTCATTAACCAGCAGCTTATGGAGAAGTTGCTAAATTTTATGGGCCGTTAGCAGCTTCTGACGCTGCAAATGACTATGAAATTCAGGGTCTTGCAGTTTTGAATCTTGTAGGCTTGATAAATAGCCCTCGTTTGGAGCATAGCATTTCACACTCAGTTGGTATTGCTGGATTTGAACAAGCTGTTTGGTAGCGTGGGGAACCTGAGGGAACATGGGGATGGGAGTGACTGCAGCAATCCACAAACCTATCTGTACCTCCCCCAAAAATGGGGAGTTTTCATTTGGAAAGGTGATTTTGAGAAGTGTTATCCTGGGAAGATTGGTCCATGAAGGTGTTGGAGAGTGGGAGTGAGGCAGTGGAACAAGTGTTAATGCAGTCATTAAAATAGGTGTTAATCAAGTGCAGGGGAGGGCCAAGAATGCTGAGCCCTGTTTATGCATGTGTAGTGTGACATTTGCAGAAAAATGTCATTTATCCTCATTTTATAGCTGGGAAAACTCCATCACAGAATGTCAATTAAAGATCCCCATGCAGACACGCGGGCCATAGGCTGGGCAGGTTTGGATACAGGCTTGTTCTGGCCCCAGCTCTGGGGCTGTGCCCTTTCATTCATGCAGGTAGTGCAGCAGACCATTGCCTGCACAGGCTAATCCTGACTGCTTTTATTTTCCAGCTCCTAAAAGTGTTCCAGCCATTTTGCAACAGAAATAAAAAGATACTGCTTCTGCCCGGCTGAAATTGCCTTGTGTGGGAGAAGATGGAAACAGGAAGCTTAAACTTAAGGTAAAGGGTGATGTTTTGGAGATAGGGTGTTCACATTCTGCTTTTTGACTGAAGTTCATCTTCTAATTAAAATAAGGCTGCTGATGGCAAGAGCAGCCCAGTGCACCCCTGGGTGGCATGCAGTATGATGAATACTGGACATGAAATCTCTGCAATCCCCGACGGGCAGAGCTCCGCTCTTGGGATTGGGGCAGGAGGTAAAGCCCTGCCTGGCAGAAAGGCACAGTCCCTGCTTCCCACATGGATAAAAAGGTAAGGGCAGAACATGGTGTTACACCAGGCTGGGCTGCAGCCATGCAAAAGAACGCGGCCCCAAAAATGGATGAATTGAAGTTATTTAAGCCAACAAGCCTCATTAGCCTTTGACAACCTGTGCATCCCAGAGCCAACCAGTGCAGCCACCTGAAACACTAGTGCCTTTGCAGCGATGCTCATTATGCTTTTCGATGAAGGGAGATGGATATGGGCAGAAATGTGGAGGAGGAAGCTTGGGTGACATGCAGAGCAAATGCTCAACTGAAATTTCTACCCCGCTTACAAAGGGAGCTGGGATTCGAGGGACTCACCAGTGCCCCGGGCGTGCTGGGGAAGTGCTCTGCCTTGGAGCAGCGTCGACAGTGACGCTGAGACAGCTTGGCTGGTGATGGGGAGATGCAGCAGTTTCTAGAGACAAACTTTAGCACCTCTGTGCAGGGAGGAATGGGAAGAGATGCCATTTACACACACTGTGAAGGATAGTATGGAAAGCCAGGGCTGACCCTACTAATGAAGCAGAAAGCTGAGCTTCCTCTTGTGTGTTAGATCTGCAGAGTGCATCCCAGCAGACTCCAGCCTGCTGCCCACCACTGGGGTGAAAACAGATGTGCTGCATATGCCTGGGTTTGGGTTTATTTCCTCTCCTCAATATTGCACAGAGGTTCCCATTAAAAGACCAAGTTTCTTCATTACAGTGTTGCAGAGGTATCTAAAAATGGGGCAGCTTGTGCTCCCCGCTTGAGCTCAGAGCTGGAGCCCTGCACCCTGACGCCTGTCCAGACAGCCAGGGCAACAGGGCCTTGCTAGATAGCCACCACAGCTTTGAACTGTGGATGTTACCAGAGTGAAGATGAAATGGAAAAAAGGAAGAGCTGGAAATGTGGACAAGCTGGCTGCTGAGCCTGAATGACCGCCAGTTGCTTATAGGCAAGTCAGATGTCCAGAAGTGGTACTGAGAACTGAGCTGGACTGACATTTAAAACTTCAAAGAAGGTTTGAAATACGAAAAACAAGGATCGGCAGTATGTAGTAACTGTAATAGGTGGCAGAGACTTCATTGGCAAGTGAAGATTCACATCCATGCCACATCAGTGCTGCTGCCTGATGCCTCATAACCAGAAAAAGAAAAATGCATTAATGCACCTGTAATCCATAACCCTCTCAAAACATGAAGATCCTGAGTAGCAAGTCCAGTTAAGAGTTTACTAAATGATTGAATGATGAACCCATTCCTGTTGAGTGAGGAGGGTGGACACCAGGGGAAATGTAACCTGCTGAGAGCATGAAGTCAACACGACTTTCAGTCCCCAGCTCTGCTGACCAGGGGATCTTCTCAGAACAGTGAATGCAACCTCAATATCAGTTGGAGAAAGTGCATATTTAATGCAAAAAGACTAAGGAAAAATCAGATTTGACAATCTAAAAGTACGTACCAATGTACATGAGATCTACTCAAGGCAAAATGGTGCACTCAGCACGCAATATGTATGTTGGTGATTCAGAAGATCAGTCAGGGCAATATTAAGGACATTTATCTGTGCTGCTTTGATCAGGTTTTCTTTTGATGTTTCCTGAGTTAAAGAAATAATCTACTCAAGCAAAGGATTTCTCTGGATTTTGATACTTGTTCTTCTAAACAGTAATTTAATTTGCAGGCCTATGAAGTACGAAATATCTGTGCATACTTGTGTATGAGCCATCCAGTGTAGCCTATGTTCTATGCGTATGGAGGATCCTTGGAGACAAGTACATGCCTGGATAGTCAACAGAGCCTGGCATAAGCATGTGCATGGCTCTGTATTTCTGAGAGTATTAGGTGCATGTGCATTTCATTACTTGTCAGAAGGGTACCTGGTGTAGTTATAGAGTCAAGCAGATGCTTGAGTGCTGGCACCACTAGAGCACAGAGATCCACAGCTGGCATCAAATTGCCAGTAGTGGAAGTAAGACAGCAGTTAGCTGACACCTCGGCTGTGATGGGTGCTGTCCCCCACTTTGCCCCACACCTGCTTCTCATCTACCTAGACTTGTTTGATGTCCATTTCCTGGCAAGTGTTGCATTGTCATGACGTAGTTGGCGCTGTCTCACAAACTCATAAATTAGAAGAGCTGGTAAATTGCACGGGGTTTTACCTGCACAACAGTGTGCTCATTTACCTTTGGTCATGCAGTATTGATAAGACAGATCCAGCCTGGCCCCTGGTGATGTTAAATACTCCTACATCATCAGAGAAATATGATTTACAAAATGCTCATCTCCCAAGGAGAGCTTCAGAAGAAAGTGCGCTGCATTTCTTACATATTCCTAAAAAAAGCATGGCATGGAATTTTTATGGCTTTAATATCTAATATTCAAACCTGCTTGGAATCCACTATACATCCTTTCATTGCAAGTTTCTCCCTATTTGTATTTGTTATAGAAAAGTATTAGGTGAGTTTACTTCTTCGTAAGGAGGTGTTATAGTTCCAAGTTAACCGATCTTTACAGATTGAAAACAGACTTAAATTATCTGCAGAGTCCCACAGAAATACCTTGCTTCAGAAAGCTGTAAAGCAAACAATTGGAGCAACTTTTCTTACACATTTTTGAAACTATCTATCTGTGACAACTTGATTTTACCATTTGCATTTAACCAAGAAAGAATTAGAGGGCCTGATGGGTAATGAAAGGGTAAAAGGATCTTCATTCAGGGTTAAGCTTTGACACAGCAGAAGGGCAGAATGGGTTATTTTCATTGGAGTTTAACATGGAAGGGAATCATCTCACACTGAAATACTAATTGAGGTGATTTTGAACTAAGCTGACAGAATTGGTAGTAGTGAATCACCAGGGTGACAAAGTACTTGTTGAAGAGTTCTACAGTAACTGTCACAAATTGTCCATTGTACCAGAGAAAGAAAAGGTGGCAAATACGTTCAGGGCTCTGGGTCTCTGAAACAGCCAAGACTGTTTCTGTGCCAGAAAAAAAAAGGCTCAAATGAGACATGGTAAGATCTGAGCTTCTCAAATTCATTCTGATAAACACTGACAGAAGATGCATGCATTTTTTCTTTCACATTCATTGTACAGTTTCTATGAAGTATTGAATACTAATATGAATCTAGTGCAGAACTTGCATAAATTACATGAGTACGAATTTCTTCTCTCATTTTAATATTATTCTCCTTCTTTAAGCATTTAGCGTTGCTTTGAAGGAAATCAAGAGGAAGTGAAACCCTCAGACCTTTGACAATAATGAGCATGACAAGACCCATGGCTGCTTCTGAGGTGTTGAAAGAATAGATGTCCAATGCTGTTACACAGAGCTGGGACTCAAGGCAAGTCTCATCCTTTTTGCAGATTAGAATAACTTTAATTTTATCAGAAATCATCAGGATTGGCCTCTGTTTCCATCTTTCAGACTCTGGATTCTTCTAGCTCTTTACTGCTCTCTATATTTTAGATCCTCTTCTAAATATTTGGCTCCTCACTCTACTCCTTGGTGGAGCTTCTCCATTTGGCTGAGCATTCTTGGCTTTGGCCAAGCTTCTCATCTGTCCCGGATCAAGCCAAAGTTAAACAGACTCAGGTGCCTGCTTCAATTTTGGTGAATAATACAGCTGCTTCCAAAGGCAAGCTAAAGCACTTTGGGGATAAAGTTAAACCAGAAGAACTGAAATACTGTGAGAGATATGTGTGATAGATAAGTTTAAAGGCACTTATTTCTTGTTTACTTTCATCTTTAGCAATTTTTGTCAAATTAAGTCTTTTCTACAAAGCCTTAAAAGTATTTGAACCCTAATAGACTAGAACCCCTATGGAGTAATTATTATCACTTTTCAAGATATCTTATAATTCACTGTTATCTCTTTCCCAGAGTATGATTTAATTACTGCCGTATCATATGCATTGTATTTTGTCTAATGAAAGTGCTGCTGATGAGCAGGCATTGCTGAAAGCTGATAATGAGTTAGGAGCTGAAATCTCACCTAAACCGAGGTTAGAAATTGGTGCTCCTGGTGATGATTAACTGCTGTTTATTTCACAACTATAAATAAAGCTCCACTACCTAATTGTCATTTTGCAGAATGTGTTTTCGCTATGTCTTTCAGGTTTAGAATAATCAGCATTTCTGTGGGTTTGGGGTTTTAGTGTGAAAGCAATTTGTAAAAGTTGTTGGATAGGCAGCAGCATGCATTACCTTCGTAGGCAATTTAAGCACAGATGCTTTTGGAAGATAAATCTGTCACATGACTCCAAGCCACATCAAATACAGCTTGCAGTCTATCAGAACTGAGGTTTGAATATTTCTGGTGGGTGAATAATGTGAACTGCATTTGCAAAAACAATATTTACTGCATGCCTCAAGGCTTAATACTGAAGACATCAAATAACTCAGAATCCCTTGCTGCCAGTTGAACTTTAGGACATGAAAGACTGCAGTAAGTGCTCTGGGCGTGGGTGACCTAATGTCTTAATCTAGCTGCCATTTGCTGTTAGAAAACAAAAACTTTTACTTGTCATGATTATCCTTCCCTGGTTCTGAGAAGGTTTTGTTTAGAACTCCTCTTTCACCAGTGTCACGGGTGCCTGTATTCCTGGATCTCACAAAGTCAAAACTTTTTACTTTCCCTTATTCTGGAGGAAGAAAAACAGTACTTACTATATATATATATACGGGAGATATATAATATATATATACAGGAAATCCACTACCTGTGCAAAGTTTTCATCCTTATTAAATTTACAGCGAATGTTTAGCATCCCTTCTCCATTATCCCAAAGGAGATGATATCTCTGCTAAAGGATATATCCCAACATGTTTTGCAAAGGAAGGTAAACAGAAAGCCATCACAACCCCCAGTTTCCCTTTTGATGTTGCCAGCGGCTTCTCCTGGGGTCATTTTAAATTCATTAGTCATAAAATTAAAATTGTGTTGGCTTTCCCCAAGAGGTTTTGTTGGAATGGGTAGATTTTGCTTGGAGCATACTGCAAGGGCACGGATGAAATGAACACTTGCTCAGGAAATGAGCAGGCTTTGATGAGAAGGAGCATAAGCAGTCTCCAAGCTGTGCTTCTGCCTGACATTAAACAACACATGTTCAGCGTTTCATGACAAACTGATACACAGCAGAAACTTATTGAACAAAATCCTCCTGTCTGAGAAGCTTGCCAGGGTCACTGTTATGCCAGAAGTTGCATGGTAGAGATTAGAAGAAGCCGTATCATGATACTGTGTCAATGGCAGGTATTTGATGAAGTAATGAAAGTGATGATTTGCACTGAGTTTTGTCACATAAAATCTTGCCTCTCCTGCAGTTTCCTGGTCAATATTGATACCCAGTCACCTTAATCCTCATTTTAGCTTCTGGGGCAGAGAAGATGAATGATTTCTCCATGGCTGGGAACAGCCACAGCCAAGCCAGTGCAAGCGTGCCATTCACGCCACTCAACAGACCAGGAGAAACTCACTTCCTCTTAGTTCCCTGGATCTGCTTTACCAGGGAATTGGAGCCTGTGTTTGCTTAGCCAGGAGATTCCCCAGGGATATGCCTTCAGCTCCTTGGAAGTGATGGCAATTTACTGTCTCGCAGCCCTGTGTCCAGATGGTTTGGCTGTCTCAGTGCTCCCTTCCCGCAGTTTGACAGACATTCAAGTGCTTCTGTCAGGTATATTTAGATGCCCATTAGCTAGCAGAGCATTTTGAAATCTGTTTTCTACCTGTATACTACAGCACTGCCAGTCGGTCCCCACGTTCCTGTTAAAAGCAAGGTAAGGTTCCTGGTGCCGAGACAACTTGGCACAAGTCCCTGGCACACCACACTGTCCAGGGACAGATGCTTGGTGCCTTTCCCAAGAGGAAGGTTCACATCAGTCACCAGCTTTCACATCTGGTGCGACTGACGCTCATGTCCCAGACCCAGGGCTAACGCATGCAGCTCTAGCTGCACTGCATCCACCAGGGACCAGGCACCCCTCCACACAAGACAGGAATAACAAATCTGGAGAAATGGTGGAGCATGGGGAATAAAAAGAAAAGAAAGCAGATGAGAAAATGACATTAAAGAGTGAAAAGATCTTTGGAGGCTGGAGGTTTGGTTCCTTTCTCTCCCTGTAATATGGAGAAAACACAACATTCGGGTACTGAGAAGTTGGAACCTCCCTCACCTAGTTGTGCCTGAAACTGTATAACAAAAATCCCTGTCAGACTTCTTCCCCAGCCCAAGTTTCACACTTGGTTATGAAACCTGTTCTCATTTAATTGTATGCAGTCAGACAGCAGCAAAAATCATCACACAAAATCCATGGAGTAAAAAGCACCGTGGAAAACACCCTGTCCTTCACAGCATCCATCTGTGCCCACAGCTTCTGCCTCAATAAAACTGCAAAACTCAGATTCCTTTTTCTTGACACTTGCTGAAGTCAGGGACAAGTTCAGCTGAGATCCTGATGGCCTCTGCCAGCCTTGTGCTGCCAATTGGGTCTGGCACGCATGGGTCCTGGTTTCCTTTGAGAGAGGTGCTTGTTGAAGGCACAGTGGGCTCTGCTCTGAGCTAGAGTCTCGCAGCGCCAAGTGACTGTTAGTGCAAGAAAGCCGATAGCATAAATCTTGGCAAGGTCGGTCTGCACATATGCCTCTATCCTATATCCTCTACCACTGATACCAAAGGACCAAAATAGTGTGAAGTAGATGCTGCTATTCATGCCTGCACATAAGATTGCTGCTGTCATCAAAACATACAGGACCATCTCTGAAATGTGCATCACTGGGACGCTTCTGGGAGGCATGCTGGAGATGTGGAATGCAACCACATGGACCTTGTTCCCTGGTCCCAGTGAAAAAGAAGAGTCAAAAATCTTTGAATTTCAGTGAAGAATCGAGTTGCAGATTTCACATGAGATGTCCAGGGGCTCTTCCTAGGGCAGGATAAACAAGGAGTCATTCAGGCACAAGGCTGAACATCCCCCATTCCTCCCCATCATCTCCATTACCTCCCCACTTGCAGCTCTCCAACTAAATGCTTCCAACCTTAAAGGAACTGAGAGTCTCACATCAGTTATTCATTTTAACTAAGTGTTGGTCCTAAATACATAAAAATATGTAGCTTCATTTGTATTTACTTGCCCTAAACCCACCTAACAAAGTGACACAGATTAAGAAAAAAGGTATTTTCTCCTCTTGTTAATAGCCAGAAAAATTGCATCACATTTTAAATTGCATCTCAGCAAAACAATAGCTGAGTAAAGGTAGCAAGGCAGTGGCTGCCTCCATGGCTTTGTCTGTACAAGCCCAGCACAACAAGGCTCTGCTCTCAGCCAGCCACTGAGCACTTCTGGAATAACAGGACAATAGGTGACTGCAACCTTTGTTTAGAAATATTTGTGAATAGCTCTGTAAGTGTCAGAAAGCTGCACAGGAAGCTTGCTGCTGGGAAGGCAGACAGAGCTCTGGGCAATTTTGACATTCAGATTTACAGCAGACTTTTGGCATCCTCATTCATTTAGCAATGAATAAAACTGCCTTCACCCATTTGAATTGATCTGTTGTTTCATTATGCACTGCCTCTCTCCTTTTCATGTTACCTTTCCTTCAGGTGTGAAAAGTGATTATACAAAAGAAAGAAAGGCTGGGGAATTCTTAAATGTTATCATTGCCTGAGCACCCGCTTTCTTTTGCCAAGTAAACTCTAGAGCAGGGTATATTCTTTAGAAGAGGTAAGAAAAAAATGATGGCAATCTTGAAATGCCTCTGAAATGCCTATGCAGCATATTTGTTAATAATTCCAGTGGAGAACAGCTGGAAGCATACAAGCAGGTGTTTGTTTTCCAACACGTATCTGGTCCAGCTGCCTAATTATTACTTGTAATTAGAATAGCTAAAAACACTATTGCTATATATAAAATCAAACAAGGTGTCTCTCTCAATGCACAGATAATTTTCAATCATTTCTGATTTCTCAGCAGGTGGCAGGAGGGCTGAGGCTTTCAGGACCTCGTCTTCTTTCCCCATGTCAGACCTGAACCCTGTAAAGCACCATCTTTTCTATTGTCTCTCATGTGTGTTGTGCCTGTTTATGAAGAATGAAATAAGAACTTGATTTTGTGTTCTGTGCGAGCCCTTTGGCAGGTCTCCCCAACCCCTCTGGCCATCTCCCATCCCTGGGTGCCCCTGCAGTATCTGAACACACCAGAGCTCTTAGGGAACCTCCAGAGCAGATTGCACCCACAGAAAGACTGGGTTTAGATTACGTTTTTCTCTGGCTTACCATGCTTATTATACCTATCACCACAGCATCCAAATGCCTTCTGAAAAGGCAGTGCGTGATGAAGTCAGTACCCATCTTTCGTATGTCTCCCCCTCTCTCCCTTCAATACCGTTTCTCTTCATACTTCCCACAACATACCTCCTTTCCTCAAGGCCACTGTGCTATAGTTTTCTACACGTTTCCCCCCTCACACATCGTAGGAAACCTCTCTTTCCCCAGTCCTCAACATTTGTACTGCTTTCCATGAGAGGCTGATAAACACACAAAAATCAAAGCCCAGCAGAAATCTCCTCAAATAGCTCTGTGTGAGAAATGCCATTTAAACAGTACTATAGGTGAGTGAGAGCAGAAATTAGCCATCACTTCATTTAAGAGTCTGAAGGGTAGAGCTTCATTTAAGAGTCACTTAAGGGTTTGAAGTCAGCAACTGAAACTGTGAAATGACAAGTGTCTCACAAAAGCTGTTGTTGCCAGCTCAGAGGTGAGATGGAGGGAGAAAAGGAGGGAGGGAGGGACTGTGTGGGATGGGAGTTGAGCATCAAGCAGGCACAGAGGTGCTTCTGCTTAGGAGCCGCCTGAGTGATGTGTTTGTGGTGTTTCATAATTACCACTTAGCGGGTTTTAGGCTGATAGTAGGCTCTTGTATCGATTAGGACAATTTGCTAATTCTGTCTGTGGCATCTATCTCTTTCTAAAAAAAAAAAAAAAGGATAAAACATTTACCAAAAGTGCAAAATTAATGTGCCTGGATGCGCTGAATCTCTGCAGCCTTGGTATGTCTGGAGCAATAAACACAGCCACCAAACGCCCTTTGCAGCACTTTTTTGTGTCCACCTTAGAACATCCAGCTCTCCACAAAAGAGCACAAAAGGAAAGGGGATTTTGTGTCATCCCAATGAGCCTCACATCAATGTCTCCCAAACCCATGGGGTTTTTTAGATGGCACTGGATATCTGTGTTTGAGCAACTGGAACAAGTCACTAAAGCATTTGATTTTGCACCCTTGACAATATAGAAGTGTTTTTCTTCGTGCCCCTTCCAACAGTCCTTGCAGGACAGACAGACCTTGACATGAGCAGCTAGCTCAGCAGTGCCCTGACCTCACTTAGATCCCAGCACTTAGCAGGTCTTCTCTCCTAACTTTGCATTGCTTCATAAATAAGAAACCTGTGTTTGGAGAATAGTTACATGCAAAATAAGTTGGGCAAACAAGTCCTTAAAAGCTAGGCACAATTAGTTACAGGTTAAACTAACGATATAAAAATAAACTTTTCCACAGAGAAATTTGCATGCACTCTGAATTTATGGGCAAGACAATGATGTCAGTGGGACTAAGGCACGTTTATATATTGCTAAATGACATATTTTATGTGCTTTCATTAACCAAATGACTTCCCGCATATGTTTTATTTTACTCGGAAGTGGGATCCATTTTTTAAATACTAAAGGAGTGTACTTTTCCTCTTCTCTGCCAATGGAGAGCAGCCCTGCCTGACAATCAGGTGCTCAGGCTAAACATCCAAAATGGGTTTCAAAGTCTTGAATTACTTTGTCAATATTAATACTTATTAGTGTGTTTCAGGTGGGCTTCTTTAAGAACAAGAGGCCTGATTAAAGGTGGAGGGAGCTTAGTAGTGTTTCTGCAGCAGAAGTCAAGAGCAGCGATCATGGTGAGCCCAAACAATCTGGACTTCTGTGTCAGAAACACCATTACAGCTAATGATAAATTTGATAGATGGTAATAATTATCTGGCTCAATTTATCTGTTCTATCTTCAGTCAGAGACCAAAGTAGTAATTGTTGTTGTTCCTAGTTGAATGATAGAAGTTGCTCTGCTCGAATTTCTACCAGCACCATAATAGCCCAGTGATAATAATGACAGAGAATTATAGACTTTGCTCAGATGTTGTCAGATTAAGCTGAGGCATTACACAATTGCATTATATACACTGCATGCATTGCAAATACTAAAAAAAAATAAAAAATACATTCCAAATAAAATCAATTATTAATTGGTTGCCTGCATTTGCCCTTAATATGTGAACCAATTTGGGGCAACTTTACTTAAGTAACACTGTGGTAGGTTTAATTTACGTGTCATGGCATAATGTGTACTATGAACGCTTGTGTAAGCCTGTCCACCACATTTCAGTTATGCAGAGAGGAATTAAGCTGCCATTTTTAATTTCTTTGTTATTTACTCTGTTAATAATACATTTGAAATTTTAGAATGACTCAGAAGTCGTGGGTAAAACATTCAGGCCCCTTTGCAATTACATCTAGGAAGGCCAAGACATGTATAATGTTTTCTTATGAAGTGGGATTTTTAGCAGAGCATTTAGAGCATAACAAAGGTTTCCTTTTTTCTTTTTTGGCTGTGTAATTGACTTGGCTCCTTATGGTCTTTGGCAAACATGACATTAATTAAATTTACAGATCATACTAAATTGTAAGGTGTTGCAAAGCCCAGGAGAGATGGCAAAATAATAACAAGAGACCTGCAGAATTTAGAGATATAAGTAGGCAATAAAATGAGATTCAGTCTGGAAAAAAGCAATCAAGGAACAATGAAAGCAAAATACAGAAAATGTACAGCAATAAGCTACATGGAAAGCAGCAGTGAAATTAAAGACTGTAAAAAACCCAGTGTTGGTTATGAGTTTATAAACTGCAGTTGTTATCTGGTCATAAATGTCAGCCCCAGAAGCATGTAGTTTGAAAGGAGACCTGTATCAGTCCTGTGGTGTACCAGTACAGATCTAAACTGAATACAAATCCATTGGGCAGTTGTAAATCAACCTAAGAACCATTTCATTAATTGTATTAGCCTTCATTAAAACATACGCTGCTGCAGCACCTTAAATATGCTGAATATAAATACTCTTCTTTCTGAAGTGTCTGGCTACATAAAACAGGTATAATAAAGAAATGATTTTTCGCAACTGTGAAGGCCATCACAAATGAAAAACACATAAAGAAAATGATAAGAAATGCACAATATCACCACTAGTACAAGAGCAGTGGTAGGTACTGTTGCAAATGAGAACACATGCAAAGATGCCAGGCTTGTAGTCCAGCATGAGAAACTATAAATGACAAATATCTCTAACAACAGTGGGAGCAATCAGCATGGATTCTGAGGAAGTCATGCTTGATCAATTTGATAAACTTCTGGGATGAAATGACTGCCTGATAGGTGAGGAAAAAGCAGTGGATATTGTCTACCTGGACTTCAGTGAGGCTTTGAGAAGTGTCTTCTATAAGATCCTTATAAATAAGCTGAGGAGATGTGGGCTGGATGACCAACAGTGAGGTGGGCTGAAAACTGAATGTTAAGGCACAGATTGTGGTGATCAGTGGCACAAAGCCCACTTGAAGGTCTATCACTTATGTTGCACCCCAGAGTCAGTAGTGCTTCTGATCCTGTTCAACATCTTCATTACGGTTTTGGATGACGGGACAGAGAGTACCCTCAGCAAGTTTGCTGATGACACAAAATGGGGAGGAGTGGCTGGCATGCCAGAGGGATGTGCTGCCACCCAAAGGCACCTCAACAGGCTGGAGAAATGGGCTGGTGTGAAGCTCATGAAGTTGAAAAAGAAGGTGAAAAGCCCTGCATCTGAGAAGGAACAACTGTAGGTACCAGCTGGAGGCCACCCATCCAAGCTGGAAAGCAGCTTGGCAGAAAAGGACTTGAGGGTCTCAATGGACATCAAGTTGAACGTAAGCCAGCAGTATACTCTCACTGCAAAGACAGCTAGTGGTATCTTGTGCTGCATTTGGCCAAGTATTACCTATGAGAAATGGTCTCTAGGTAAAAACTTAAGCTCAGAGTAAACACAGCAGTGAAGCAGCTATTTATTAATGATTTTGCAAAAAAGGGTGTCCTAACAAGTAGACACAAACAGCAAAAGCAGAACTATGATTTATATTTCCTATCCTTCTGCAAGTCCCCTCCCTTGTTTCCCCATTCGAGGTGTACTTCAAGGTTTACAGCCTGTCCAAAGTGTATAATGTATATGCTAACTGTCCCACTTCTGTTTACATCTTCCCTTACTCAGTTTTGTATCCCCTTCCTCTTATTTATTTATCTCCTTTTATGGTTTGATTTCATAGCTCTCTGGCAGACATGTGGTACCTCAACTTGCTGTTTAGCCAGCCTGCACCTGCTTAGTTTCATAGGCTGTACAAAGATAGTATCTTTTTTAACCACCGAGCGCATCTTTTTTCCAAAAGATGATATTGCCTTTAACCACAGAGTGTGTCTTTCTTAGTTATGGTATCTCAAAACCTTTGTTTTGTTTCCTTAGTAACTTAGCCTCAGCTCCAGTATGGAAAAATCTTAATATTGCAAAGCGTTAATATTGATCTTAAAGCTCTAATATTGTAAAGGCTTAATAATGCAAAACCCCATCCCCAATTATGTGGAAACAACACCATTTCTCTCACATTACCAACAGGTTGAGGGAGATGATCCTTCTGCTTTATTAAGCACTGGTGAGGCCACACCTGGAGTCCTGTGTCTAGTTCTGTGCACCCCAGTACAAGAGAGACATGAACATGCTGGAGAGAGTCCAACAAAGCGCATGAAACTGATGAAGGAATCGGAGTGTGTCCCCTATGGGAAAAGGCTGAGAGCTGTAAATGCGGTGCCCAGAGAAGGCTCAATGTATCTTGTCCATGTATATAAATACATGAAGGGAGGGTGCAAAGAGGATGTAGCTGGGGTCTCTTCAGTGGTGCCCAGTGACAGGACCAGAGGCAACGGGCACAAGCTGAAACACTGGAGGTTCCCTTTGAACACCCCAAAACACCTTTTCCCTGTGAGGGTGACCAAGTGCTGGCACAGGCTGCCCAGGGAGGTTGTGGAATTTCCATCCCTGGAGACATTCAAAAGCTATCTGGCCATGGGCCTGGGCAACTGGACCCAGTTGTCCATGCATGAGCAAGAGGTTGGACCAGAGCTCCCTTCCAACCTCAACAATTCTGTGCTTCTGTTACAGGAGGATGAGCACGGCACAGTATTTAATCTCTGGGAAGATAATATTTGGTGGTCATGCATACACTGCAGTGGATATCATCTGAATATTCAGTCACAGGAGATGATCCCTTGTTGGCTGATTGTATGATATGTCAGTTAAAACTTCTGGTTTAACAGTTAAACAAGATGAGTTTGCATGTCTGTTTTGAATTCAAAATTTTGAATCACACAAATCATTCTGAACAACTTGACCTTTCTTATCCAGGATATGATGAACATAAATCAGAGAAGAATATGTTCTGCATTTATTTGAAGCACAACACCCAAGCAATTTTGAAGGATTATTCAAGTAATCCTTCAAAAAAAGACCTTCTCAATACATACAGGAAAGTGGTACTCATTCAGATTATTGTGTTTTGCTTCTGTACCATTTTTTCATACACTGATAACTATCATCCTCATAAACACCTGAAAATAGTTTTCTCTAAACCTGTGTATATGCAGTTTTCACTATGCAGTTCAGCCCTCTGATAACTTCATCCAAGCTGTATTCCATACGTATTAAATGAAGATTGCAATATATTCATCTTTGGGGCAAAGAAAAAGAGGTTTTGTTTCTCCACTGCCCCATAAAGTGTTGTCAGTAAATTTCTTCTGCTGATTGCAGTTGCAGTGCTAGTGGATTTTTCTTTCAGTATTCAAAGAAGCTTGGACCTCCAGCCTGGATCTGCTGTATGTGACGAGATGGTGGGTGGACAGGCAGACAACCTACTTCATTCATGTTGTCTGCGTTCTCCGCTTCAGCTGATTCTGCAGTTCCTGCTGCAGTTATCCAGTGGCAGCCTTTGCTCTGGAGATCCCTGTTGGATTCATCTGCTCTTGGCCCAGCTCTGCCTCCTGCTTTCAGACTCAAGTGGTGCCCATGCCACTGCCAAGCTCTGCCTGGTGCCGGTGGGCTTATGTACCAGTGCCGAGAGCCCTCCTGAGCTGCTCTGCGACTGAGCAGCCCCCAGGGAGCACTGAAGCGTCAGTAATGTCATTGTTTCTTAAATAGCAGCCATTTATTTCCCACTTTTCTTACTGCCTGATGTTTTAAAAAGCAGGAATGAGGAGAGCTATAGAGTTTTAAAGCACTAAGTAAATTGAAAGACAGGTTGATTTACCTTTCCTACAATACAATGTTTTAGTCTTTCCAAATCAGAATAAATTTTCCCCTTAAAAACATTTTAAGATGTCAAGCAGTAGTGCAGGATAGTCTTCTTCAGAGAGTTTAGTTATTGAAATTATCATCTCTTTGTACTATCTGGCATATATCGTTAAATTGTTTATGAGTAGTAGGAATATATAATACACGTCATACCCAGAAGTCTTTGGATTGCCTTACAAAAGGTAACTGCAGAATATACCAGAAAGTAAAGAAAGTTATACACCAAAATGTGTCTACAGCATGAAAACACTTCAGCTAAATCCCAAGCATCCTCAGAACAGGAATCTGTGAACACAAAATCACACCTAGATTCAGGAAAGAGGTATTCACTGAAGCTCTATGTCATTTAAAAATGTAATTTTCATTTTGATGAAAGGGAAAGAAAAAAAAGGACAGCAAACTGCAAAGAAATCAACTTCTTAAGAAATGAGTTTCTCCCCCCCGTTACAGTAGTGGAACCTGTGCAGCACAGAGTGGCTTGGTGCTGTGCTCAGAAAAGAGTTTTGCCTCTCCAGACCCCCAGGGGATAACCACTGTCCCAGTGCACAGGGGGCCCCACCAGCAGACCCCTCTGAGTGCCAGCACAGCATCTTGGGCAGCCAGGAGAGACGGTGCTGGGCACATCCCACACTGGGTGCAAGGATAGCTTATACCTTCTCACATCTGTGTGTTTACCACCCTTCTTTGTTTAACAAGCCACTGGAGGAGGTTTTACTTCTTTTGAGATATTTTTGACAGAATCCCACAGAAAGCAGCGTTGCAAGCCTACCTGAGAAGAGAGGGGCAGAGCAGTGTCAGGGGTGGCACATCTGCAGGAACCAGGTGAAGGGCGATTAATTGGGGTGAAAAGTATTCCAAAGCTGGATGGTCTTGCTGAAGGATGCTGTCCTGGTGTCAACTGGGATAGTTGTTTTTCTTCTTAGCAGCTGGTATAGTGTTATCTTTTGGATATAGCATGAGAAGAATTTTGATAACACAGATGTTTTCAGCTGTTGCTAAGTTGTGCTTATGCTAAACCAAGGACTTTTAGACTTCTCATGCCCTGTTAGCAATTAGGCTGCAGGGGCACGAGGTTTTGGGAGGGGACACAGCCAGGACAGCTGACCTCAACTGGCCAGAGGGATATTCCACATCATATAATGTCATGTTCAGTGTATAAACTTGTTGTGGTCTAAGCCCAGGCAGCAACCCAGAACCACGCAGCCGTTTGCTCACTCCCTCCCTCCCTTCCTTCCCCTGCTCCCGGAGGGATGGAAGGAGAATCGAAAGAATGCAACTCCCATGGGCTGAGATAAGAACAGTCCAGTAACTGAGGTATAACACAAACCACTGCTGCTGCCACCAATAATAATAATGATAA
>JANRGW010015407.1:0-15746 GCA_024733675.1 Psilopsiagon aymara | reverse complement strand
TGCCCATGGCAGGGGGTTGGAACTGGATGATCTTAAGGTCCTTTCCAACCCTAACTATTCTATGATTCTATGACTCTTGAAGCCTCCAGGACATCTAACAGCTTTTGGGTGAGAATGTTTCCTGCCTCGTTCTTCCTTGTTTTCTTCCTTTTTATTTTCTCAGAGCATTTATTCATGCTGTTCATTCTCCCTGGAGAAGGCCGGATGAAACCAGGGTTTGCATCAGTGTTACATGTGCTTGTGCTCCTTCTTCATCCATTTAATTCCATGAAAGACCAGACTCATTTCTTCTTTTATCTTTGCTTTTTGGCAAAATTGTCTTTTCCGTTCTCTTCTGTTCCTTGGGAAGGTTGGTCACCTTTCTGGTGTACTAGTGGGTTATCCTGATAGCTTTGGAGAAGAAAGCATGAAGCAAGGATGGTGCAGAATAGGGGAGGATAGCCCAGGAGGGATGCACATGTTCAAATCTGACGTGCTTCATGCTGTGTTGTTTGCACCTCTGTCTTACACTGTTCAGTTCAAAGTTTTTTGAGGCAGGCGCTGTTTTCTGCTGTGTATGTGGAAGAATGTCTGTATTTGGTCACTACAGTAATATAAGTATTTCTGCTGTCAAGGTCCATCATTATAAAGCTATTGCCCTGTACAGGAAAAAAGGTTAGTGAAAGAGAGACCCTTCTGTGCAGGAAGTTGTCCTGGACATGACCTGCCCAAGGCACTCATGCCCTGTCTATGTCTCCCATTACTGAAATATATGTCTTCCTTTCAGTAACACGAAGTGCTGTCTTTGAGCTACTGCATTGATTCATAATATATCTTAATTCAGTAATTTCCATTAAGATTTATACTTTGAAAAATTATATTTAGGAAAAAATCTATTTTTATGTCTGTCCTTTTCCTTCATGAAGCTTTACTCAACTAGTATAGGAGTAGAAGAAAGTTAATTTACAGTGTATTCATAGAAATTAATCTCCTGTTTTCTCCTTATGGTGTATAAGTTATCACTTCATTTATTATATGCAGCTCAGAGGTGAGCAGTTTTTAAAAGCCCTCAGGCAGTTATGAAATGAATAGTGTGAGATATCAGATACAGCTATTAAAAATACAGAAAATGAGAAAAACCAGAGGATGTAGATGTATGTTGTCTCTACCACTTGCCACCATCAGGTGCCTCCTGGACCACAATTTATCCTCCCACTCAGTGAGTTCTGCATTATAGTTTCATTGATAATTGTTGTCCTCTGTGCGCTCAATATAAATAATATTGAAATATTAAGAGTTACAAACCTCCATAGCTCATTAGTCATGTCTATCAAGAGTTTATTGTGTGAGACACCCCTTTAAAACCCCAAACTATTTTGCCAGTGCAGCTAAACTTAGTCCCCTTTTCACTTCCGTGTGGTGGTAAATTATTCAGCTCACAAATGCTAAAACTTGAAATGTTTATGGAAAAAGCTTGTTTTAGCAATTACACTTACTCCACTTTATTGTGAGCTTCCTGAAACGTTTGTCTTAAGGTCCTGGCTTTTCCTGGTGTTGGCTATTTATCATGCATTTGTGCCACTGACAGCTTGATAAGTGCAGTGGGAGCTTCATGCAAGATTCATGGCAGCTTCATACTTTTTTTGAGGAACAAAATTAGGATGCAGAAAGTATGTGTTTGGGAGGATATATATTAAAAACATCACAGTGTTTGTGACAGTTTAATACAGATGTTCACACATATACTAAGGAATGCAAAGGGTTTGAAAACATGTTAACATATATACATATAAACATATATATAATGTGTAACATACATGTTTAAAATTTCCCAAAGATAATTGAAGGTTACAAGGTTTAATTAAAGAATCCAGCAACAAACGTGGCATCTGTGGCTATGAGAATTTAAGGAGAACATGCACCTCACTCTGTCTTCAGATTTAAAAGCTGCAGACTTTATATGATAGTTTGTGTTTAGGAAAATGATTTAAAGCCTTTCTTTGTATCTACCACGTTTTGGCACTGAGACAGCATCAGTGACAGGATCAGTTTTGAAGATCAGCTTTGCTTTTGGAGCCCCAGGGGTGGGCGCTTCTGTAGGTCTGGTGGCATCAGTGCAGAAAGGAGTTATCAGGGCTTCTGGTGTTGCTGGTGGCAGTTGCTCAAAAGTTATCTTAAATCCAAACCTTTTTCATTCCCTCTTCCTGTATTTGTGTTTGTTCCAACAACTGCTGGTTAGGATATCCCTTATCAGAGATCGGTCTTGGGGACGTTTTCTTCCAGTTCTCCAGAAAAACTGTTCTTCTCTGTTTATGGCTCTCACATGTCTTGTGTACTCTTTTCTGTACTGTGCTTGCATACTAGATAATGTTTAGACCTGTTTGGGTCTCAGCAAGCTCTTCAGGATCTTGCTTATGTTATTTGGCCTCATTTTTCAAGCAGTAATTGGACTTTTCTGCAAGCATGAGTGTCTTATGTTAAACAGAGTGATGACAGAGAATAAGGAAATTAAAAGCCCTTTTCCCGCAGGGTAGGAAATCCTGGAATCTTTGTTCAAAACAGCACTGTAGACTCTTAACTACAGGCTCTCCTTCTCCATCTCTTTGATTTTGATATGCCATCATTTTTGAGCAAGAGAGTAAAAAAATTCTTCCCCCTAATATAATGATTCAATAACCGCATTGCCTTCTTTGCAATGGGAAGACCCTGAAAGATGCCACTGTTTTCTATCAACCCTTTAAGGGATTTTTATACCTTTACCCCTGCAGCTTTGTGGTAAACAATTCAACAAGAGGTATGTCATTCAAATAATTAATTTCTTCCTTATGTCTAAATGCAGTCATTAGGCTTCATCCTATGGGGTTCACTTTATTTCTTCTTCCTAGGGAGGGAATAGGAGGTGAGAGGAGAGGGTAAAGAGGGGCTGTTTTTATAGCTGATCTCGATCTGCAGTTGCATGCATGTTCTCCTGTCATAGCTCATATGGAGTAAGCACCTTTTCTGATGCCTTCCTGGATTTACTGATACATTTGCTTTTAAATGGCAAAAAGTGATGGTGAGGTCTTGGTTTATGGCATCAAGTAACAATTTTTCAGTTTTTTTTCTTGTCCCAGCTAACAGAGAGAAGCCCCAGACTGGCATTTTTGAAGGATCATAAAATGCACTCAGTTCCGTCGTAAACTTCTCTGGTATTTGTTTTAAATATCCTTTTTCCTGTTTGAAAATTCTGCCTGCTATTGTAGTTCATTGCTTTGTAGCTGAGCAAGGGCACCACTTTCTTGCTCTTTCTCAGTGTAGGGAAAGGAAGAGACCGGTTTTGTGTACTTGAGGTGACATTTCTTTTCAGTGTTTCTTGAGATTTATCTTGTGATGGAGCAGTTCAAGTATGACAGAGACTCAGAGGCAGAGATTTGCATCTTTAGTCTCACTAAGCTAAATGTGGAGTTGGTTGTGCAGTTCATAGCTTCCAGGCTGTGCAAAGGAGAGCATCCCTATTATCCAGAGCCTGTAAAACTTGCAGAGGCTCTTGCCTGTGTTGGTCTTTTAAGTCTTTATGCTACCCATCAGAGCTGTTGCAAGCAGAGGTTGCGTTTTTGAGTGAAGAGGAAATGCTATTTCATTCCATCCATCCTTAGTCACCTGGAAGTTCTGTGTCAGAGGCTGGCCACATTGACTTTCAAGTGAGATTTGGCTTTTAAACACTTGAATCCTTTCTGATATTTTTTGTTTGCCTTGTGCTTTGAGCAGGAAGGCATTCTTTCCTTTGAGGGTAGTGAGGCGCTGGCATAGGGTGCCCAGAAAAGCTGTGGCTGCCCCATCCTTGTCAGTGTTCAAGGCCAGGTTGGACGTAGCTTGGAGCAACCTGGTCTAGTGGAACGTGTCTCTGCACATGGCAGAGGGTTGGAACTGGATGAGCTTTAAGGTCCCTTCCAGCCCAAACCATTCCATGGTACATGTAGATGACAAAAGTTACCAGTCCATTCTGTTTCTGTGCTGCTCTTGCATCAAATACTTTATCTCCAGGATGGAGCTATCTGGTGTTTACCTTTGCTTGCTGGTTATCTCACTGTCTCAGTGGGTATCTATAGTATTTACTAACACAGGTGAGGACTCTTATTTGTTTTTTTGAAAACAGAATGATTTGTCAGCCCTTGAAAGGCCAATTCCAATTCATTCCAAACTTTATTTGATTAAAGGCACCATGCTTACTGTTGGAAAAATGAAACACAAACAGCTGTAAATTACTCTGTTTCAGATGGGTAAATGTCACACAAAGAATGATGGGATTTTTTTTACTAGGTTTAAGTGAAACGGAGTCTTTATTTAGTGTCATGTTTTTATTTAAAAGCATTTATTTAAAGTTCTAAAAAACAAAGAATTCAATAAAGCAAGACAGGTGTAACTGCAAATGATTAATGATATAATTCTCAGTACTTTATAAAGTGTCTAATGCTGAAGAGATTTATACAGTGCAGAATGGCAGTTGTGCTTTGATAGAAGGAATAGGTAATCAATACCTGCAAGCTTAGAAAAAGTGTTCTGTTTCCTCCTTTAATGATATAGGGTTTCCTGCAAGGCAAGGATGTCTGGAGCATGAGTCACTTGGAAGAAGAATTAATTTGAAATCTGTAGTGGAAGATCAGTTTCAATTAAAACTGCACTTGAATGTCTGTGGCAAAAAGCAGGCAGTTAGGCCTAAACCTCCTGATGGCTACGAGTGAATAAATTAGTCCTTCTACACTGTTCTTGATTAGATTTCATAGGTTATTTTTTTTCTGGGTTTAGGATGTAATTTATTTACTTTGGTCTCAAAACTCAAAAATAAACATTTTCTCCTCCTAACTCTAACCCACCTTCACCATTGGATGGCCCCCATTCTGCACTGATTGGAATGGAGATGTTTGGGTCATGCCCTCCATTTCTGTCTAGAGTTGCTGCCATAATGGTGTCGGTCATATTGCATTTGCATATCAAAAACTTGTGAGGGAAATTAATGGAAAACCTAGCCATTTATAAAATCCTGTGCTGATTCTAACGAGCAGGTCTTCAACCTCTAAATCAGAGCTTAGCCTTACAACTGTAATTTGGCATGTCAGGACTTAGAGTCACAGCACCAGCACTAAGTTGGGGGTTTGAATTGCTGAGAGAGTTTCATTGCATTAGATTTTTTCTTTAATAATTCAACATCAGGACAGAAACATTGTATGCATGAAAACTAATACTATCACATGAAGAGAGCAAATACTGCTAGGCACTTTTTTATACATTATAAATTTAGAAGGAAGTGAAGCGACTGTATTCACAGAAGGAGATGTATTGCTATTAAATTAATCCAAGCAAGTTAAATTAATTTTTAAAAAGGCAGATTTAATTAATGGAGTGTTTTTAAATGATACAAAGGCTTTAAAGGTCTGTAAGGAACTACATTCCAGCAGGAGCCAGTCCAGGTACCTGGGTCACTTGAGGTTTTCATTCCATGCGGTGGTTTGTTTGTTTACCCTTATGCTTATTTTATTCATTTTGACAAGACAGTTTTCACTGCAAATTGGCTGACAGTGGGCTATACTTTTTAGATACACATATATATAAATTTGTGACAGGATGCAGGGAAGGAGCTCTGAGATTCCCATTTGAATGAATCTGTCTTCTACAGGAAAAAAAGAAATCTCCCTATTGACACCAGCATACTTAAAAAAGACAAATTTGGGTATGCCGCTCCTTTTGAATGCACAGCTGAAACCGCTGTGATAGCCTCTGTGAGCAGAGTGATTTTGAAAAGCTCACCCCATGTTTACAACAAAGCCAAAAAGCAGGAGCTGGCAGGTTTGGTGATTATGTGTAGCACTAAACATTTTAAAGAAAATTCCCAGATTTCATGGAGTCAGTGCAAGGTTATATGAAAAGTAAATCTGAATTGCCAATTAATGCACTGCAAACCAATTGCTGAGAACATCCTGCTTCCGGAAAAATACCTGTGTTTGAGTGGAACATGTCTGGTTTTCCTTGTGTAGGGTTTTTAATAATTCTGTTCTCCTTGGTTGTGGTATATTGGGAAATTAACTGGAAGTGGCTTTTGCTGACAGTATAAGTTGAACCGTGAGATAAATGAAACTGATTTTTAACCTGTGCAGATGATGTAACTGATTTTTAAAGGATGTTACAATTTTCCCTAATTGTAGTTGAAAGTAAACCACTTTCTTGTTGTTGTTTTTATTCCCTTAGAGCATTTGTGTGTGATGAGTATAGCACAAAATCTTGCTATTGATTAAGTGTCCTGCTTTAGCCCATGGGAAGGTAGGAAGAATGCATTTTGCAACTAGACAGATTAAAACCCAGTGGCCAAAGGAGCTGGCCTTCACAACTGCTGGGTTTGGATTGCACTAATTGAATTTACATACCTTCTCAGATGAAAGGGTAAAAAATGCATATTGATGCATGTTTTGCTGCTTTCTACCTGTTGAATAGATATGCTGACTGTGTAGTTCAGAAGTATGATACAGGCAGGACATCAAGGGTTTGGGAGAGCAGAGTTCAGCTCTGGGCTGTACTTTGGTTTTTGTAGATGATCTTGGGCAAATTGCTTCCCTTCTCAGGCCATTAATTTCCCCGTCTTTACATGTTGCTGATCCCTGTTGTAAAGCACTTCAAGAACCATGAGCGAAAAGTGCTTGACAAGAGCTCTGTGCTGTTGTTTCAGGAGCTTAAACCACTGTTTGCACTCATAGGAAGGTAATCTCTTAGTCTCTATTAATACAATTTAAGAGTTGGAAAGTCTGAAATTCGCTGGAGATCATCCTCCAACCAAAGGATGTGCTGCAAGGTGTGCTGCTGCTTAATGTTCCTGATGTTATAGTGCATCTAGAGCTGAAATATGGTGGGGATGACAAAGTCTATGCCTGAAACCTTTTATTTTTACACATTGTTTTTATTGACTGTTCATACTGGAGAACCTCACCAAATGGGCAGGGCGAGTTAGATGGACTACCTCTGGCAGATGGAGTGATGGTTTGGGATGCTATCTCTTGCAGCTCCACTGCTACACTGCAAGACACTGGTTTCCTTCTCCCAGCAGCAGTGCTGGTTCAATCCTGATGTGAAATCTAGTTACACAACTTGGGGGTTAAGGACTCATAAATAGACCAAAAAGTAACCTGGAGCTGGTGAAAGCTCCAGAACCAGAGCAGGGTGCAGTCCTTCCCCTGTGCCATGCAAGTTGGGTGGATAGCTGTGGTAAGAGTTTGATATCCAGTAGCTTTTAAACTACTAAAAAAAGACTTTAAAGTGTTATGCTGAGCCTGTGAAGACCCTGATGTGCCGGGGACAGAAGCATTTCAGTGTATTTTCTCTTCACAGCTGTAGCATTCCCTACTCTTACTGACCTTGAACAGTGGCTAGTGATGGGCTCACAAAATACCGAAGCTTCTGTGGCTTTAAACTTCTCCCTGAAGTTTTTTTAAATGGAAAAAGAGAGAGTAAAAGGGTATAAGGAGGGGAAAGGTGACTGCTTTGCCCTGTGTTTGCTTTTTAATAGCTGTCGTGTAATACAGATGTCTTCGATGTGTCCATATGCAAGACATTGCCCATCAGTCCTTGGAGCTTCTCATTTACCGTTTGACTTAACTTATTTTGAGAGAGTAGTTTACATGAGGTTGAGAACAGGCTGTGCTAATAGAAAAAGCAAGCTAATAGCGAAAGAAAGTTACAGTGGTTTTTTTGGCCTCTTTACTTCATCCAGAGTAATTTTTTTCCCCTTTATTTTTTTCACATTTACTAACATACACTTAGCTTAATTCTTTCTTTTTATCTTTTATGGCTTCAAAACCTTCAAAAGAAATGTGATCTTTAGTAAAGATCATATTAGCTTAGCAGAGTAATGCCCAAACATGAGTTAATTGGTCAGTGTGAGGTTATTTATCTCATGAGAAAAGGTAAACTATATCATAGTGTATTAAGGGTGAAACTTTAGGGGAGTTCCTGTAACACCATGCTAATCAATAACATATGCACGAGGGGAACTTGGGAGTCATGAATAGTTTTATTGAATAGTAAGTAAAAAAAAAAAAGGCTATTGCTCATCACTGCCAGAGGCGAAGTTGGAGAACTGCACAAAGCTAATGGATTTCAAGCTCCGTATAAGCTTAGAAGTCTTAGGCAAGAAGCATACCTGTGGTGTAGTTACCTGGGGAGCTGAAGTGCTTCATCCTCTTCCTTGAGAGTTATCCCAACCTGTTAAGCCACTGGAATGTTAACGGGCATTGATATGTTTTAACAGGTAACTCTGGTCCTGAGCACTGGGTTACTTCCAGCGAGAAGTGCGGAGGGTCTCACCAGTCTCCCATAGACATTGTAGACCATCAGGCCCACATTGGAGATGAGTATCAAGAACTGCAGCTGGATGGTTTTGACAATGAATCTTCAAACAAGACCTGGATGAAAAACACGGGGAAAACGGGTATGTTCTTGTCTCTTTGTCTCCATAGCCTGCCTGCAGTCAATTAAAAATTCTAGCCATGTTCCACCCTCTGCCTTTTTAATTCTTCTGTTGTTTGGGTTTTGCTGCCTTTTTTTTCCTTCAGTATAATTTTCCAGCAGCAGCAGCTACCTATCTGTGCCTCTGCATTCTGTGCAAAGCTAGTTCTACAGATTGATTTTAAGGGGTTTGGGTTGGGTTTTTTTTTAGTATAAAGTATTTCTCTTGGTAGTCAGTTGTTCCTCAGAATAAAAGGCTGTATAAGAGTTTCAAGATGTAACCTTGAATTATCAGCTTTTGGCTGATTTTTTAGCCATAAAATCTAATCCAAAAGAATACTGAGATGCAAGGCTCAGGGGGAAGGAAAGAAGTCTTAGAAATGGGAAAGTTTTTGAGAAGAAAGAGCAATAACTGCTCAGAGTAGTAGGGGCTCACTAATGTGTTTCTGATATGATTATAGCTGTGTGTTCTTCTCTGAACTGACTCCTCTTCTGCCCTGTCTTTTCTGGCTTTTAGAGAAAAGAACAGTCAAGAGCACTGCTTATTTTTACCAAAACAGTTCACTGAACGCTGAAGGTTGATTTATATGCAAAGCCACATACATTTGATTACTTTTTAATTCTAAAAACGTAAAAAGCAGAAATTATAAGGCCACCCTCTTCATTTGACAAGGTCAAATCTTTTTTAGTGAATTGAATTAAACCACTAATTAATTCAATTTTTTTTATTGGAAGTATATTTTTGTCTTTATTAACATTCAACATGCATCTCTCTATAGTGCTTTATGTAATGTGTCCCTACTCAGTGGGCTGCTAGCAAAACCCAGGGCATGTACCTGCTCCAGGAGTCTGCAACACAGCTGTGATTGCAGCATGACCTCAGATACACCCATTGCTTCCAAGCCACTTTAGGTCTGAGCCACAGATTAAAGAGTCCAGCAAGCACTGTAGATTCAGTTCCAGCAATTCAGGATCTTAGCAGCAGTTGGTAGTTATTGCCCCTCAGATGAAATGATGTGATAGGCTGTGATCCTGCTTTCTTTCACCCTAAAGCAAAGCCAGTTAACATAAACCACCATCAAGCATAGCTTGGTGTTTTGATGCATTACTGAGGGTTTTTTTTCTCAGCTGCGCTAAGAAATGGCTCCTGTTTGCTTTGAAATCCTGACTTTGTTGCCCTTTGTATCACTGTGAGGTTCAGGCAAGGCTGAATGCTATGGAAATTTGATGCTTAATTAATCTATTCATGCTATGCACCCTGACACTTTTGGTCACAGAGGGGTGTTTGTAGTAACCAGCAATAAATATAATTAGAAATACCATAGAAAAGTGATGGTGCTGTTCTTCTAAGAAAGATGCTAAGGCTGTACTGTATGTGTAATAGGAGCATATTGCTATACATATAATAGGAAACCATGTTAGAATCACAGACTTATTTAGGTTGGAAAAAACCTTTAAGATCATTGGGTCCAACTGTTAACCCAGCACTGCCAAGTCCACCACAAAACCATGTCCTTCAGTGCCATATCTACGTGTCTTTTCATTACTTCTAGGGATGGTGACTCCACCACTTCCCTGGGCAGCCTGTTCTAGTATTTGACAAACCTTTTGGTGAAGAAATATTTCCCAAGATCCAGCCTGAATCTCCCCTCGTGCAATTTGAGTCTGTTTCCTCTTGTCCTATTGCTATTGAACTACTTCAGGTAGTTGTAGGGAGCAGATAAGATCCCGCTTGAGCTTTCTCTTCTCCAGACTAAACCCCCCCCCCCCCATGTCCCTCAGCCATTCTCCATCACACTTGTGCTCCAGGCCCTGGAACAGCTCTGTTGCCCTTCTCTGGCCCCCTCCAGCACCTCAGTGTCTCTCTTGTCGTGAGGGGCGCAGAACTGAACACAGGATTCAAGGTGCAGCCTCAGCAGTGTGATGAGGGGATCGATCACTGCCCTGGTCTTGCTGGCCACACTATTGCTGATACAAGCCGGAACCTTGTTCTGTTGAACCAAAACATGCCAGCAGATTTTCCAGTCTCCACACAGTTGGCAATGAAAGCTGTATCCTCTCTCTTCTCTGCTGGCTGATTTTAGCACTGCTGCTGTATTTGATTTCCTCACCCATTGGGTATGGATTTTTGCTGACATGTTATTGCTTTGCCGAGCAGCAGTAACTGTCACTTTTCATGGTAACTTACGGCCTTTTCCTGGTAATGTGAAGACCCTTTTTGCCTTGCTGTCATCTCCCATTACTTCTGCTGAGCTCTTAACTCCTCCCTTATTTTATCAAGTCCTTTTCTTGGTTTCCTGACCTGTTGAAGAAACTTGCCTGGGATTGATTTTTAAGGAGGTAAGTGGTAGAGCAACAAACCAAGTAGGATGTTTTGGCTTGTGGGTAGAACGTAGAGGCAGGCTGTGCCATAAATTGCAATGCATTTTGGCAGCAGAGTCTTGGAGCAGATGGCCACATGAGACCTTCATATTGCGGACTGACAGAGACAGTAAACTGAGTATCTGTTTGAGCAATGATGATGGATGCAGAGGGCATTTCTCAGCAATTAATGACTGGTTAAAAGAGACAGGGATCCGAGGGGAAAGCCAAAGGCCCTTAACCTTGATCCTCATTAACTGGCAGGAAATGTGTTATTCAGGTTATTGTTATTGCTTTTGGACCTAGTAATTTTTTTTTTTAGGATAGAACTATTTGTTATTTTTATGCTCTGAAATGTTGAAAGGTAAAGAGGTTATTGCTCTGTAGATTTGCTGTGCTTTTTGTTGTTCCCAGCTCCCTACTCCCGTATCAGGTAAAGGGGAGACAATGTATGGAAAACAGTATTCCATTCAGAAAATGGAATTGGATTTGTCAAGCCCCTGTCTCGACTAGAAATGGTTTTGTGCATGATGACACTGGCAAAGGCACTAATGTGGGTTCTACTATTTCATCACCATCATAGCTGGTTCCCAAGTGGTGAAGATCACTTGGAGAGTATTAGCACACTTCATAGCTGTATTTGCATTACTTGTTTTCATTTGTGCCACTGTATAATTAAGTGTTACATGGTGTCAGCTGGGCCTGAGGGTGATGAGGCTTCTTCAAGCCCAACCTGCTTTGTGGGAAGAGCGCCCGTGGGAGCAGTACCTTTGGGAGCAGTACACAGGCACTGCCACTTTACCTAACGTCTAAGAACCCCTTCCACTTAGAGAATCCTACTCAAATTTCTGCCAGGGGTGTGTTTTTGTTAGGTACTTTTCCTGCGTGATGTGCATCATGCTGGCCGGTCCTGACCACCAGAGCTGCTCTGCTAAGGGAGAGAAAGAGCTGCTTTTTATTCAGGTTTATTTTTGCTCTCACAACAGTGGTGGGCATACAGATCCAGCCCTGATCCTGCAAATGGCATCATGCAGTTGTGATCCTGGGGGCCATGCACCGCCTTCTTTGGTTTTGTAATCTCAGTTAAACAGGTTTTTTTAATTAGTGGACTTTGGGGGGTTGTTTTCTTGCTGTGCTCTCCATAGAAGTCAATGGATAAAAGCAGTGCCTCCCAAAGTCCTGTAAGGTGGTCTTTGCTTAATTCAGACCTGAATACTAAAGGCGACATGGGAGGACAACCCCTGAATCACTGACAGTAAGGGGATGCTGTTAAGATAGGAAGGTGATGGGAACATGTGTTGTGCAGCTCAGCAGAGTAAGAAATACTGCAAAATGGACAATTAGATGAACATTTCAGATTGTACATCCTCCTAATTATCCTTTTAATTATTCATCTGAAACAAGTAAAATGACCCCTGACAGAGCCATAAATGATTTAGGAACTATCAAATATTTATTAGATGCAACTGAATCCCCACAGAGGTTTTTAACAGATGCGCATGAATCTGCTTTCCTGTATTCCTCAACTCGTACAATTTTATCTATGGAATTTATAACCAATTGAGTGAGATTTTCAGCATTTAAAATACTGCTGAGCTCACTGAGAATTCTTTAAGAGAGGAAGAGAGCAGTGGTGCCTTCAAAGATTTAGTATAAGACAGTAAGTACCAGTAGTACCCTGGCTGACACAGGCAGTATCCTGTAGCCAATCCTGCACTGTTGGTCTTCCTACCCAAACAATTCGATGCAAAACCAGAAATCATGGATTTAAAAATAGCCCTGTGATGTTGCTGGCACAATTTAGAAACATCTGAACATCTGCAATCTAACATTTAGGTGGTTTTAACAGAAACAATTTAGAGTTGAGATGTGTCTACATGGTACAGTTGCACCTGAGATGAGGCTGCCATAGCCAACTGGCTGTATTCACAGGAGGCAGCAGAAAGCCTGGCCCACAGCAAAGCTGCCACTGGTTCACCCACAGAGGAGTAACTTTCATTTCACAATGAGATACTTTGGGGTTTTTTCCACAGTGAATAAAATCCTCCCTCTTACATAATAAAATTGGATTTGTATTCATGTTCCCTTTCTGATGGCACAGTTGGCTTGAGAACACAGAGAAATCCTTGTGAATTATGCTATTCCCATTAAAAAGAACTCAACAAAACCAGCCCAAAAACTTCAGTTGCAGGATTATGGGCACAGAGAGTGGTGGGTCTGTAATGTCTTTTCTAAGAACAAAATTTAATTTTAGTTTCTGGTTTTAAGCAACAGTTTTGTAAGGGATGAGAAGAAAGGATTTTGTACGGAGGAATTTTTAGGAATAGTATTACAAATGGGGGATGCTAGAAAGGCAGCTGATCCTGTAGTATGAGCAGCAGACAGGAATTTTGTGAAAGCTGGCTTCAGTTCTTGGTTGGACCGTAGACCTCCTCTGTAACATGTACCAGCTTTCACCACATGATTTTGCCCTCTATTTGGACCTGGGGCTTTTATTGTCACATAAAATACAAAGGCTTTTGGACATGAAAAGAAAATACAAAGAAGATCCTTTTGACCCTTACTGAATCACATAATAATGTCAGAGTTACTGTAATAAACCCCAGTTCTTATGGAGGATGCCTCACGAGTGGATCTCAGAAACATTAGTATCACTCTCCCCATTTTACAGAATGGAGGAGCAGAGAGCCTAAGGGAAGGACCCACCATGGGCAGCTATAGAGGTGGAACAGGGCACAGGATTTTCCCCCTCCCCCCCTTAACAACAAAATAGAGGAAATCCAACGAACAGAAGATCCATTCTTTTTCCTAACTTGTGACCTACAGACTTTCAGAGGTTTGTCAGGCCAAGGACTGTGGTCAGCCATTACTCTCTGGAAACACGTTAAACAGGTTTTGATGGAGCTTGACATTTAAATTTTAATCAAAGTCCAATAAGGAGGGCAAAAAGTCCTTGAGAAATTTGGACAGGGATTTTCTGTAGTCTGCATAGCTTCATAATCACTTCCATAATTAGCCAGCGTTACTTGTAGGCTTTTTTAAACCAATCCCTGTGAAAAGGAAAATGGTGACCTGACATTTTACTTGCATTAGAAGTGTTTGAATATAATGAGCAGAAACTGTAAATGCTTCTGAAAAGCTGTGCTAAGACCATCTTTCTCATTGTTCTGTGTGTGCAGTTGCTATCCTGCTGAAGGATGATTATTTTGTCAGTGGTGCCGGGTTGCCGGGCAGATTCAAGGCAGAGAAAGTGGAATTTCACTGGGGTCAAAGCAATGGATCAGCTGGCTCCGAGCACAGCATCAATGGCAAGAGGTTCCCTGTTGAGGTGAGTGGAAAAACATGCGCTTATGTTCTCTAAAAAAAAAATAAAATCAGAATGTATTGCTGTAGCTTGAGATGACTGTGAAATAGGGCAATGTTTCCTTCAGTGAACATATCACTTTCAAGGCCCTTCCGGCCCTCACAGCACTCTATCTATCATCTGTTATGTGCTTTTGCAATGTCAGCTCTGAGCTCAGCTTTGCTACCATTGCCAGCTCTCATGTCCCGTGGGTTAAGTTGCAAACAGCCACTTTTCTCATTTCTCCCATAAGCTTTTCATGTGTGGGAGGATCTCCTTGTGAATATCAGCAAAGTGACCTCATTGTCCTCCAAATCTTTCCTTTCCCATGATGCTTACAAATAGCAGCATTTTGGGAGCCTCTGTGCTCTCCCTCATTGCTATTCCTTGCACACACAGGACCCTCTCTCAACCTGTATTCCACTGCGCTCCCTTGCCTTGTTTTAAGGGGGTATCTATATAGATCTGTGCAAATAGCAGTGCGTTTGCTCTGCCTGTGCAGGAGCCAGGTGGACCTGGCCCAGCCCTGGTCTAACAGTGCTCAGCTACCACAGCATAGAGCTGTGCCGCACCAGGAGCAATGTGTTGACTTGGGCACAGCACCCTATGAATGTGGCTGTGCTCAGGGCGTGATGCTGGGTGACTGCCTGCAGCAAGGAAATGCCTTGAAGTAGCAGTTGGGGTCCCGGTACTGGGGGTGCTGTGAAGGTCTTGTGGGATGCAGTTGGGTCTTGGCTTGTGACTGGTAGTCCTAGGTCCCTCCCTCCTCAGCCCAGTGTTTTCTGTGTCAATAGAGTTTGTTGATACTTTTCGGTCTGTATTCAAGGTTTTGCATGGTGAGATAAAACAGATGTTATCTTGGATTACCTTTGCCTGTTGGGAGGCAGATAAGCACTTTCAGAGTGTGACATGTGGATGTGAGCAGGTTGAGGGGAGCTGCACTTGGGGCCAGAAATGGTTGTTTTGTGAGCTGGGTCTTGCAAGAACTTGATTCAGTCCCCAGCTTGCCATAATTGGTCAAAATGCAGCTTTAGACAACTCATATTTTTTCAGGAGATGGGAAAGGGCTTCCAAAGCACAAAGGGGTGTTGTTAAAAAACCCTGGAGCATGACCAAATCCTTTGGTTATCACCTGCTTTCTCCAGCTGCCTCATCACATGAGAATTATAAGCCATCTTTTGTCTCTCAATTCTGAACCTGCATGTTGGATTTTCTGTGAGACGGAGATTCTTCAGTCTTAATGAGGTTTTCCAACAGCTTCTGGCTTGATGTAACTGTGATTTCTCACAAGGGGCCACCCCTGAACACATGGAGTAAAGGCCCAAACATTGTCATGCTGCCCTGTCTGTTTCAGTTGGCAATACTTTGGAAATGTATTTCTGGGTGGCAGTAGCAGCACTCGGGAAGTAACAGAGCCAGTCAGCTCCTCTTTTGAAATTTCAGGGAGTGGAGGTGGCAAAGGAGCCTGGACCTTAGTGCCTGTCAGAAATAGGGTTTGTGAAGTGGAAATGCTTCTTACAATGCCAAGGCTATTTGATGCTGGACTGGTGAACAGAAGCTATTGGGGGGGGGGGGGGGGGGAGGCAAATTCCTA
>JANRGW010015404.1:0-40000 GCA_024733675.1 Psilopsiagon aymara | reverse complement strand
GTTCTGAGGTCATCCTATATTATAAGGTAAAACTGCAAAATAAATTTGTGGAGATTATGGGGATTAAAACAGATTCATTCAGTTTTGCACAAAAGCTGAAGTGCTGGGTGGCTCATAAGGGCTCAGTTGATTATATTAAATATTTTAAAAACAGTTATGGGGATGATTTTAAATATGTAGACAATTAAGTATCCAACTCTGTAAAGGGCTAGACAGAATCAGCTACAAATATAAAAATAAGTTCAGACCGGTTATGAATTCTACAAAAAGCTCAAGTAGAAAAAGAACATACAGTAAAATTCAAATACATGTAAAAAAGTATGTACAATCTATGACATCTTTACTTCCGGATGTTCTTTTATTATATTGCAGAAAATACACTACAGAATCTGAAGTTTCCAAAGCTTTGCAGGAAATTACTTCAGGAATTACTCTATTATTTGTCTTTGGCCGTTACAAATGTAAAACATTGTGGAAAAAAAAGAGACATTTTTATCATTGTTCTAGCAAGTACCACATTATCTCATTAAGAGGCTTTGGCCCTGTGAGTTTTTCAGTTCTGTTTCTCAGTGCAGAGATATGGGGAGCAAGCAATTCTGTTACCACTCACCTGATTTTTTTCCTCTAAACAATGAGAAATTCTTAACTACTATGTAAGTGTGTGTGTTTGTTTTTTAGATTCAAAGAAACATGGGAAGCTGGGTAGGAAGAATTGTAACTTAAAGGTGACTACTTGAACATTGTTCTATTCCTAAACAGAAAAAAACCAAAATCTGACCCTAAACCCTTCAGACACTCATGCCTGGTAGTTCACACCTTCCATTATTTAAGGGACTTAATGTAAAAACATCTTGGTGGGGGCACCAGCTCTTGACTAACATTTGAACAGCAGTTGTAGATCATCTCTGCAAGCAAATAAATATCCTCCCCCCCCCCTCCAAAAAAAAAAAAGGGGGCAGAAATTTATAAATAGACAAGTGGGAAAAGATATATGACATTCCCTGTAAAACAAATGTGAGCCATCTTTTGGATCACTGGTAGTGCGCAGCACTCAGCCTCTTGCAGAAGGGGTTTATATTTGAATCCAGTAATGCAAATAGCACATAAGAATATGCTTACAAATACTGCAAGATCCCTGTTGAATATAGATAGGCGTACTCATATGTTTTTAATTAAACATGTGTCTAAATATTCTCCTGAATGGGTGTGAAGTAAAGATCAATTATTTCAAGATTTTCCTGTTGTATTTTTTTTTTTTTAATTCACCAGAGTAGGATTTCTGCAGACCTTAATTACTTTCTTCCGAGTAATTCTTCCTTGTGTAAATCATTATATTGTGCCAGATGCGTAAGCACAATTTCAATTATCGTATTATTTTATGCATGGCACTTTCAGAACTGATTTGGCAGCATAAAAAAGCAATTCAGCCAAAATCCATGATTTCATAGTGGGTTTTTCCTTAAGTACAACATTTGGCATCCTGTTGCAATACAGTAAACGTAAAACTAACATGGACAAGCTGAAATACATCCTAGGTTAGGACTAAATAGAATCTAGTTCCCATCTGCTCTACCTGGATGCGGAGTGAGTTTCTATTCAAGTATCGACAGAACAACTGTACATTTAGGTCGATTATGAATAGAGTATGTGTTTGCACACAGCAAGCTGAAGCAGTAAGTGTAGTACAATTATCTGTAGTGATTATGTGCCTGCCATTTCAGAATTTCTGAAGCCCTTGGCATCTCTGTTTTGTAGTTTAGCAAAAAAATACAAGCTTGGGGTTTGGTTTTTTTTGTTTTTTTTTTGGTTTTTTTTTTTCTTGTTTGTTTTGTCAGGAGTTTGTTTGTTTGTTTGTTTTGTTACTTTTTTTTTGTTTTGTCCAACCCAGAATACATTGGAAGTCATATTAAAAAACCATGCCTAGTTCTGATTTCTTTTTTCAGTGTTGAATTAAATGTTATACATTCATTAAATTATTCCTTTCAGAAAAATGTTATGTTCTTTAAGAACCTAGAGTTATAGACCCCAAATATGATCTTTGTCTTCCCATGAAAGAAAGCTAATTTGGGAATAATGTAGTAATTACAGTACATTACATACTACAAACTTAAAAGCAATGATATTTGTATCTTTTGGTAACATCATCTCTCCTTTTAATTTTTTTTTTTTTTTTTTTTTTTGTGGTGCCATTACGTTATGTGATTCTGTCCTATTGCTGACAAAATAATGTGATTTCAGACAAATAAATAGGTGAAAGTCTAAAGTAAGTCCTCATTGCTTTTGAGAGTCAACAATTGCTATGTTTTTTTCTTCTTCTTTTTTTTTTATTTAAAAAAAAAAAAATTACAATCAGAGCACTCTTCTGTACCACCCAAATCCTTTCTGAGGATAAGATTCCAGAAAATAAAATATTCTGGGACTGCATAAAAGCTTTTCTTTTATATTTTGTCTACGTTTTGGAACTTTTGATTAGCCAATTTTTAGATCAAGCCAACCTAAAAAAAGTTCATAAATCCACCCTATATTTGTAGAGTGTGCTGAAGGGGTCCTCTGTTGTAATAAAAACAATAATGTCAACATAATTAAAAAGGTGAAGAGCTTGCTTGCATTTTTTAAACTTCACAAAATTGCATCTTTTTTACGCAAAGGACCAATTAAATAATGCATGTAGCTGTATTCTTGTGATATCAACTGTAAAGATTGCATTGTGTTTAAATGAAGACAGCAGGCACACATTCAAAAAAGAAGATGAAGAAATGTAAATATATTTGATTAATAAAACATTTCTATTACCATAACTTAAGCCTTTTTTGTGTTAAGATTGCATATGGAATTTTGTGCATGCTACAGAGTAAACCAAATATGCTTAAATGCATATGTATTGAAGGAAGCCTCAAATAATAACAGTGCCTTGCTGTAGCTTTCATTAGGAACTTTTAAAAGGGTTTTCAGCTGGGATGTTATGAAGTGATTTGCAGTAACAAGAGAGTGAGATCAAGTTCACTTTTCTTGACTGCATCTCAGTCCTCCTATTGATGTAATGCTGGGGGCACATACAGTCATATGCTCAAGCAGGCTCTCAACCACACTTTGAAATTTGTTTGCATAGGTTTATGACGCAAATAGTGTCATATTGTAAGCAAGTTTTTCTATTCTGCATGCTGGAATGTTGGGGTTTTTCATGGTTGACGGCCTGAGACTTGTTTAGTTACCTGAATCCTGATTTACGAGGATCACCATCTAGTGGACTAAGACAGAATTTCAAAACTCCGGTTGAAGTGATGTCTGAGCTCATTTTTATAAAATCATTCTTAAAACAAAGCTAAAAGCACTAGCCATGCTCCACTGCAATGGACCTTCTAGTGCCATTTTTAACATTGTTTCACTACCAATGTATAAATCAGAGAGCAGTTATTAGTTCACTAAGTCATCCTCTGTTCCACTTGAAAAATACTACTTGAATATGAGAAAAATATGTCAGTTTCTGTCATTTTTCATCTTATATTTCCTTTTACACAAGCTCCAGAACCACCACAGTAGAATAATTGTGCAGAACTACTGTACTTGAGAAAATAGTCAGGTAAATTGGCCAGCAGGCTGCCTGCTGGTTTACAAGTAGCAAGGACAGTTAATCATTCAAGGGAAACTTCTATACATTCAAGGAAAATTCTTTATAACAAGAAATTGTATTAAGACACGCTGTATAAGATTATATCGTCAAACCCACATAATCTGTCATGAGCTAATGAGACACGAATGTCTAAATGGGATGAAGAAGTCCTTTAGCTGATGGCCCAATTCATAATGCAAAAGGGTTCTGGGGTCCACATTCTTGCAACTCTTAGGGTGCATGATTTAGAAGGTGTGAGGCTCAGGTCTGCTAATATTTTTCTTTTAATTCATTTACTGAAATTTTTAGCTGAGCTTAGAGTTTGCTTCCTTCTTACTTTTGACACTGTATAGGTTCACTGAGATCTGGTGCAGAATCAGTCCAGTGTTGAAGTACAAGAGACTGAAACAGCTTCAGTTTTACTGTTTGGTTGTTTGGGGTTTTTTAACCACTTACTCTCAAACAAATAGACAGATAAGCAATGTCCAAGTCAATGCACACACTACAGGTGCTTCCTGGGCACCACTGAGAATCTACCAGTTAAAACAATTCCAGTAACTTCTCAACACTACAACCCCAACTGGTGATACACGGATGTTGAAGCTGCACTCTAACTTCCATATACTGAGTGTTGATTCTCCCAGACTCAGACTCACTTCTTTTCCTACTTGTTACAGGACAGTCAGCAAAATGTTTTGACAGCAAACTTGGTTAATCTCATCTTTCATGCTTGCAGGGGATCTGACAGCCTTTTTGACTAAACTAATAACATAAGGTGCTTGGCATACCCAGTTGTCTGGTGAAATAGAAATATACACCAACCAACGTATAGCAACAATTAGGCGCCTAAGAATAAGATTCATACAATGCAGTGCATTGGATGGGGCATTTGTCTTTCTCCTCAGTACTTCCCGGTGGCCATCCTGAGGTAGATCCCTGATCAACTAGTCAAGAGACAGACGTGGGTAGTTTTTTTGCTCTATATCTGAATAATCTGTACAAAACCATCTAAGGATGCCAGATATGTAGACCCAGCCACAGCTGGTTTCATATCCATGTGATTAAGGACATCAGTAAACTAATACTGTAGAAGACCTAGAAATCCAAACAGGACTGGAACTAGTCCAAGGACATGGGTAGGGAAGAGGACCTCTTTTTTCCCCTTCTTCTCTACCAGCCACAGCAGGGGAGTCTTACCATTGCTTTCTCGTGGATTTAATTTTTTTTCAATCTTTATTCTTCTCCCCTTCCATCTTGGCTCTCATCATTTCCATCTATTATACTTTTATTTTTCTATTCCCTCCTGACATTGCTGCATTCAATCATTCCCCTCCTATGTAGAGTTTCTCCAAATAATCTTGCAAATGACTAAGGAAAGAACTTGTATTTGTTTATATTGGCACAACAAGTCACAGAAATAGTTTTTTGTTGGGTTTTTTTTTTTTCTCTATAATCTCAGTTTCAATAGAATGAGTCAAACTATAATAGTCATGCAGAGCCTTCAACTTGGAATTTTTTTAGGGAGCCAAGAACATTTTGGCCTATAGCAACACACACTACTAGTGATCAAATGTTCTTCTGGAAGCCATTTAGCTTTTTTTCGTTTTTCATTAGCCTTTTACTGGGGCAATTCTTTTCTTTTTTTTCCTGTGGTATAAAAGGCAATTAAATAGCCAGTAAATTAAAATTCTCATAAGGAAAATACTTTCTATTGAGTAAAAAAAAGGTACAATTAAAAGCATGCACCGAGCCATACTTGTAATATCTGTATGCTTGCCTGAGTTTTTCTTCACTTTTTTTCTTTAAAACATAGAAAGCCAATTTCTTCTGCTTACACGTAAGATCTTCAAGAACGGGGATAATATATTGCTGTAATACTGCACTGTATTTCTATACAATGAAATGCTGCAGTAGTATCTGATCAGTCAGTGATAAGAACACCATGTAACTCCCATCTCAGTTTTTGAAATTGCTTATGTGATGAAGATATATGTGCCATGAATAGGGAGGCAGATAGATACAACTGAAAAGAGTATCTGATTCATTACCATCAGGTTAACTTGGTTTTATTTAACAACGTAGAGATAGAAAGGAGGCTGCACTGATCTTTAATGAAGGTAAGCAGATCTGAGATGCTTAAGCTTTGATGGAAATTTAGACTTATGTTGTATCTCCCTTCCATCCTACTGTTTTTTTCTTTGCTCTGTGTTAATAGTATGGCTCCCAGAGAAAGATCTTCCAATTGCACATTTTCAATGAAGATTTTTCAGATTGTTCCTCATTTTTCCCTCCCAGGTCTTACGTCGTAGAAAAGTAGAGGGCTGGATTGAAAAGGGGGGGGGAACAAAAAAAACCTAATTAAAAAATATTTCTTCATAAATTTTAGGGAAAAAAATTTAAAAATTATCCATAGAATGGACTGCTTTGTGCATCATTCCTGTTTTTCAAGAGCTCGTTTTATTCTAAAAGGTATTTGGAGAGATGCTGTCTGTCTAAGTCTTATTTCTAGAACACTATAAATCTTGGTTCGTAGTGTCTAATAATTGCTTTTTCTGTGTAATCTTGTAACATTGTTGATTTTTAAATTCTTGTTTTACTTTTTACTGTGGCTCAAAATATCATCTATCTTTTTCAGCCTTTCATGGTCATACGTTCTTAATTCACCCCAAGTCAAGTCATAATGAAGGTACTGCATTGCACAGTTTATCATATGTATAAAGTCATACTGTAGATTGCGGAAGAATTTTAAACCTTTCTGGTTTAGGATTTTTCTGCACTGAATAATTTTGCTGGTTATCCCCCTTTCTGCAAGCAGCCCAAGTACACAGGCTCTTTGCCCGCAAAATACCATGGCAGACTCACGACTACTTCAGTACACTTACAGGTTGCCTACAGATGTAAACCTTCACAGGTCTAGTTCCATTCCAATAAAGGACAGCATAGCCTCCTTTCTATTATTAGCCCATTAACTAAAACCAAGTCAAGCAACCTCATGGTAATTACGATGTTGATTGTAGTGTGTTGATTTTGTTTTATCTGCCTGATTCTTGCTTAATTTTGTGATGTGTATCATCATTGAAACAACATTTCAGAAACTGCAGAACAGAAACAGAATCTGTGTCACTGTTTACGTATGATTAATCTTCACTTCTTTGTGCCACAATTTGGTTTGTATCCCCCTCACCTTTGAATGTGTCATTAACAACACAGGTAAAAATAACAAGAACCAGTACAGATTACCATGTGGAATTAGGATAAAAGTTTTAATAAAATAGTGCACCAAATATATGTTAATATAGTAAAGCAAATAAAAATTACCCCTCTTTTATGCTGGGGCAAAGCAGAGATGTTACTACTCCAGAATTTTTTTCAAGCCCTGCAGCTTTTACATATGTAGCATGTGTAGTAAATTTATTGTCTGTCAAAGTACCTTCAAGTGATGACTTCATTTAATTTTTTTTTTTTTTTTTTTTGGGGGGGGGCTGTTTTTCACAAAATGCTCAACCTATTCAACATACTTAGAGAGGCTGGGACGATACACTCTATCCCCAAATCTGTCACAACCATAGCTGCTGTTATTTAAAATAGCCAATCCAATCATCCAGCTCTTGATTGTTTGATGTTCTTTCTGGCTTTACACTTTTGATTAAGAGGTTCAGAAAAGAGGTGAAGTTGCAGAATAGCAAAGGGTTCCTTGACCTCACGAACTTGAAGTCAGCAGGTCACTTATAGTGACTGTGATTTATTGAACAATAAACACAGCCTCACCAAACCCTTTTCTTTCCTCACTGGCCTATTTTTGCAGGCATCATAATCTTGTTTAGAGGATGCATTGAGAGAACTTTCAGAAAGATTATTTTCTGTATCAACTAAAGTGTATGTATGATTCTGTCTAACCATAATAATGTATTTTAATAAACAGATTCTCAGAAATGGGATGAGCTAATAATAACAATCCATGCTACTGAAGATTTTTAGAATACTCTATTAAACCATTGGCAGACTCTAGATATCATTTCACTAAAAAAAAAAAATGCTTTGGCAATTGGTTTTTTTTTTTTCCCTAAGATAATCAGCTGATAAATTAATTAGGGCAAAGAGGATATTTCTTGCATAAGACACTGTTAGTGAGGTATTGTGTGCAGAAGAACAAGCTTGTAACAAGCAAAGATAAGCATGAAATTTCAAGCTAAAATATCTTTGGGGGGGGGCATAAAAAAGAAAATTGAAATAAAAAAAATCATCAGTAAAAAATCTTGATTACATGGAAATAAATGTTTTCACTACTTTTGTTCTTTGAAATGTAGTATGATCTTTACTGATTTTAAGAGACAGCTTTGAAGCACAAGTAAATTAATCACACTTTATTAATGATCTATACCATATATAAGCAATCAAAAGCTATGATGATTTTTTTACCATTTTTCTCTAACACATTTTTCTTAATAAGTGTCTCCTGCAGTGTACAGTCTTGCTGATCTATGTAATTCATGGATGACAAGTACAAATTCTGTTCCTTATGTATGCACAGGTACATATTCAGGCATCTATTCTCATTCTCTCTTCCCCTAATCTTTTATATCTTTGTTCTTCAAAAGATCCAAATTTATCATAAGTGAAAAGAAAATGGAAACGGAAAGGAAGAAGGTGATAAAGTTGAGTGTTCATAAAAAAAAGAAGGAAACTTTCTACCAAGAAATTTTACCATATAACTTTAATAAGCTTCACCAGAAGAACATGTATATATCACACATAATTTTTTCATTAAAATTACTTTTCAGATAAGTGCTTCATTTGTCTCTGGCTTCAACAAACTGCGTTTTACCTTGTGTTAAATCAACGTAATCTTCAACATGATAGATCATCTGGCTGCTTATACACAGTAGTACTTGGGATTTTCTGACAGTCTTTACCCTAGGTTTAAGATTAAATGCCCCATAAAGGAATGAAAAATAAGCTTCTTCTAACTGAAACCTTTCCAAGAGAGATGGATCACTTCTGCTCCAAGAGGTTCCATCCAGCACATGCTGCGTCAGAGAAGGTGATTGCACCCCGACTATTCTTCTGCTCTGCTCCAGAGGCTCTGTAAGCAATCAGTAAGCTCTGATCCCTAACAGGGTGCCAACCTGGCTAGATTCTTTCCTAAATGTGAAACTTGCAAAGAAATTAAAAGTACAGGAAGAGAAAGCCCACATACTGCTTTCCATCCCAAACTTAACATTTAAAATGGGCTTGTATATACAGATAAGGAATGCCTTTAAGTACCAATCATCTAAAAAAGACAATTGCAGTTGCAGCAAGGAGCTACAAGGTTTGGAAGGTCAAGTTTTCTGTTTACTTGTTTACTTGTAACAGTATTTTAAATGAAAGCAGCCTAAAGGAGAAATTTGGTAAACCAGGGGCCGGTTCCACGTTTTGCGCAGGGGCTGTTTCCTGTGCCCACCCATGTCACTACAGATCCACACTGAGAGGAAACTTCCCCACCACCAGTTCTGGGACCACTTGTGTGACATAATTTATGTTCGCACTGCTCTTCCATGGTATCCCTGTGTTTCCGAATGCCTAATGCTTCTAGAAGTAAATGATTTCTTTCCACTATGGCTCAAAGTGCCAGAAGGCAGGAGAAATTTAAACACAACTAAGATCAACATTGTGCGCTTACTTGGCCTCCACATCTAGCAACACAGTCATAAATTTCTTAGGCTTCTTATTAGAGAATTTAAAAGACCCTATAGATTTGGCAAGTTTTTCATAACAATGCTTCTCTATATGGCTTATAAATTTGGGAAATTCCGGGAGCTGCACTTTGTATTGCATTTGTTTAGAGGGTTTCTGTGTGACCAAGCAGTTTCCCATTCAGATGCTGTTTCACTGTTGACCACTGCAATGGTGGCAACATTAAAATACTTAAAGCAGCAAGGAATGGTATTATTTCAGTACCCAATCTTCTTATTTCAGATTTTTTTTCCTGCTTAGTAGAAATAGCCTCTTTGCTTAAACCTCAGATCTTTTTGCCCTTGGAGTTACTTCCACTTGTTGCCCCTGCTGGGTACATACGTCTCAGCCTTATGACTGACTTTGTGATACTTAAACTCCATTATCCCATTACAACAGGGACACTGTTACTAGTAGGATGCAACTGGTCATCATTTCTTGTAAAGTCTCAATTTGATGAGGATTATGAATGATTCATGTCACATTTATGCTAGCAAGCCCTAACTCCAGCAGTCAGTCCTGTATCTGTGTCAACACAGCACTCAGCCGTCCAAACACTGACAGTTACCTCTCAGTGGCCAAACAGTAAATCAATGCAATCTGTACTGCCGCACATCTTATACTAATGATGTTGTTCTGTGGTGTCTATGGTAAAAGCCAGCCTTTAGATGACCAACAAATAGAACTGGTTTAATTCCATCAAAGAGCCCTTTAATATAGTAAGTCCGTGCAAGCTCCTTTACCACTAGTTGGATTACTTTTTCCTCCTTAAAAAACATACTGTGGCTGAAGTTACTGAAGCATTTTTCCCAAGTCATGAATTATTCAATATGGAAAGTATTTCTCAAAGGATCCACTACTGTTTGCTGTGGGCAACTTAGCCAGCTAAAGAAAGATAATGCCAGCATTTGGGTAGTATGAAGAGTGCTTAAGCAATAATGCTAGTAAGAATAACAACCGTAATGATTCCCCTTCCCTAGAAGACAAAGAGAAAACATGCTCTAAATATAGGTCAACCTTACTATTGTTATTATTTGAAGTTTATAATTGACTTAGATAATTCTGTCTCAATTTCTGCTGGCCTGCTCCTGTAAGGAGTACAGTTCTACAACTGCTGAACCAGCAGTATGTTGTTACCTAATAAATGGGGAAGTTCCTAAAAATTACAATAATCGCTGGTATCTCACTTTTCCTCAGTCCCCTCTTCATTTACTGAGCTGAAAGAGAACTCTGAGCCATAGAGATATTTTTGCAATCACATCCCAGGACTTCCCAAGGCCCTTGTGCAATGAAAAGGTTCACACAATAGATACAGAAAAGCACAAAGATTGCCCAAAAGCATCTATTAATTTCTTTCACCCCAATGGCGTTGACTTCACTCTCAATGAGTCATCATTTATGATCTCCGTAATTTACTGCAATGGGCATGAGATACACCACAAAATCAATGAAAAAGGAGGCAAATTCAGAACTAAGATCAGGGCCTGTAAGTCACTAATGTTTGAAAATGATGGAATGAGAATTACTATATGTATTCCTATTGGCCTTATCTGTCCATGGTATAACTTGCCTGAGAGCAGCATGCCACAGACTTTTGTTCACAGGAGCCAAGCTGCAGTCTCTGCTGAGCCACCTGGCCTCCTTAACATTTAAAGATGAACTGCAAATCAATTATGAAAATAGAGTTTAGTCCATATTTATGAGTTGAATGTCCCTCCTAGCCAGCCTCTAGGGGACATTCAGAACAGAAATACATTTCAGCTGCTCCTTCAAATAATTTGTTTTCCTCAGTGAAATCCTCCTGATAATTCTTGGTTCCCTGCAGATATTTCCAAATACATCATCCTGTGGTACTGCAAATAAAATGAACCACAGGGTAATGCTGGTGACATTTAAATGTCTTATATCCATGAAAAATATGGTCAGGAAATGCACTGTCACTGTGGAAAGCAGGGCATACACTCTGTACTGGGTGCTTGTACATGTCATTCTGTGAGGGTAGTCTGGAAAGACATTTGTGTCTTATTCACTATTTATATTTCTTTATCAGATAAACTTAACAACATTAAGAAGCTGTCTCCGTGAAAATCACACTTCAGAAGTGTTTGCCATCCTCTCTGTTACAGCAAAATGGCAACCAAAACAGACAAGTCTTGGATGTGTCATTGGAGATGAAAAATCACCAGCCATGAGCCCAAGTAATAATATCACTGCATCCCAGCATTGGTATTTGTACTTGCCAGGAAAACTGTTTTTAAATAACCACACTCCATAATAAGATTATTAAGGCTCACAGTCACTAAAGAAGACAAAAGTAAAGGCATTAACTGAGAAGATACTGTCTCAATTTTTGCAGCATTTTACTGTTTCTTCTGCTTGCTCTCATTTTCTGCCTAAACAGCACAAAGCACTTTCAGACACCAATAGCAGTGAAAGCCTGCCAGTCATCCTCTTACTCTCTGGATCCCAAGATCCAGCTAGGGATTCTCTCACAGAATAAAACATGGCAAGGGGAAGGACAGCTGGTGATGGTGTGAGTGTGTTGCAGGAGAAGTGCTTTTTTAGAAAGGGAGACATGAGAAATAGGGAACAGATTGAAATATGAAAATGGAGAAAATTTGGAGAATGCCACCGAAAAGTGTAGGCAGTGGGCTGGAAGAAAACTTTGCTGTATGCTGAAGGAGTGAGAAAGGTGTGTTATTTGGGAAATGTGTTTAAAGCTAATGTGACAGAAGAAAATAATTTAAAACTCAGTTTAAAGCTTTCATTAACTTACTGAAGTGTAGAATGGTCCTTCAGGCTATGTCAGGGATAAGTGCCCTGCATAATACGTGCCACAATTTTAGCCTTATTTTTCATCTGGACCAGGGATGTGGCTGGAGTGTGCAGAGGTGGAAAACCTAAAGGAGAAGAATGAAGAAAGGAAAAAGCAGCCTTAGGTGCCTGGACCACATTGCAACTCAGGGTCAGATGTGTCTCTGCTGCAGACACCTGGTGTGGGAGCTGGGCAGTGCTACCATATCCCTCAGGCTTGGCTGAATTTTATCATCTGAAGGGTCTTCTTATCTTTCCCCTACAATGCCAGAGGACAAAAGATACTAACAACTAATTTCAAATGTAAAGTAACATAAAACCAGTACTTTAATAAGAAAACTCTTTTTCTTTTCTTTTTAGTCATCTGGATGGCAGCTTTATTACAGAAACTAATTGGATCCTTAAATCTGTCCTAGTTTAAATAAAACCTGAGAAAACAGGTTAAAACTGAAAAGCAAGTTTGGAGCTGAACAGCTTCTGGGGTCATAGGACAAAAGAAACTTTTGTCACATATTACTTTCCCTCACAGGAAAAGCAATTTTCCCTCTCTCCTCTTTTAAGAGCAAAATTATTCCCATTGATTCTATAAGTCCTTATACGTAACTCAGAGTTTTGCAGTTGTACTCGTTAGTTGGTAACACAACATTTCCTGAATCAGAGCCTATACTCCACCTTATTGAAAGCTATGCACATGCTTCACAAAATCATCTGATAACCCCAACAACAACAGTAGATTGGTTCATAATGCTGCAGAACTGAGGGATGCTTGGATTTATATTCTGTGCCCTAACTGTAAGATCTCTATCCAATTTTTTGAGATTATTAGAGGATTTTCATAAGGGAAAACATACTTTTGGCAAAACCACAACAAAACTTATCCTTTCACCTTCATTCATGACTTTTCACAGAAATTTGTTTGTTACAGAAACTAAGAAAAAATGAGAAAAAAATACTTTCTGAATATTGTCTTCCAAGTTTTGAGTAAAAGAAAAGATCAAAGGGAGTGGAAACAAATTATAATCAGTATGTTTCATTTTGTACGGCAGAAAGGAAAATGACTCTGCTAAGAGACTATGCATAACCTTAAGCAGTACCACATGTGGTACAGAGAGAAGTATTAGCTACTACTCTCAGTTTGGAGTTTCTTTCAAGGCAGCTAAGAACAGGTAAATTTGGTGGGTGAAAGCATTATGCCAGAAGCAGACAGTTAATGAATCAGAACTGTTAAATAACAACTACAACTCAGGCCTCATGAATTTGTAAAAAGTTATGTCAACCTTTGGAATGACAGTTCCGAACAGGAGAAATATAGAAGTTACTTTTCTCAGTTTTTCTGTTCTGACCTAACAAAAGGAAGCTTAATACAAATCTCTGAGGACATGACAGTGATTGCATAAATCACTCCCCTTGTCAGCCTGTCAGATCAAGGTCACACTGTCAGTAATTCACCCATTTGCTAGGCAGGATCCAAAGGGCTGAATATGCAAACTTCACAGAGTAGAAGAAATTAGGAAGAAAACCACCTCAACAAGGTTCCTTTCTGGGCAGACACTGTGAGACACCTGAAGTGCTGCTGCATTCTCGTGTTGCCCAAGCAATCTAGAAGCAATCAAGCTAGAAGCACCTGCAAGCACTTTGGAAGTTGTTTTGGTTTTGGTATTTTTGTTTACATTATGCTATCTAAAGTGCTGCTGTATGATGTTATTCCTATAGTTTTGTTTTGGAGACTGTTCATGTGTGAATATTCTGATTCTGAACTGGAAAGTGCTAAATACTAAATTACAGCCCCTATTGTGTAGCATTATTCACATGTCATGTAGCAGTCTTTAATTCTCACCTCAGATGAAAATCAGCTCAGATAGTAGTTAGCAGATACTTCAGACCTGTCTGGAACACAGGATATCATAAAAATAGTAATGGAAATCTTTTCTGCATAGGTATACACATTGGTGCTGGAGAGCTGTCTAAATTCTAGCATTTCATCCAGACAAAATAAAACATCAACAACAACCAAAAAATACCCCAAATCAACCTCATTCCTTAAATGCCAGACTTCTCTGGACAAGCTTTCCCCTTTTCACTAGTTCTAGATTGTGTTATGAATACTACAAAAACAGACTCCAGGGAACGATCCTTCACAGACAGGCAGACAGGCTAAATGAGGTAAGTTTTTTTGCCAGCTGTAATTTTTCTGATCTCTGATCTGTGCAGTATATTCTAAAAAGCCAAAAATATCCACATACTCTCAGAGGATAGGTCAGACCTAGATGGAAGGCCAAGAAAACTCCACAAGTTTCAACTTCAGAGCTGGCCAAGATAAGGGAGCTCAAGCTTATTAGAGCTCCAGCTCTCACATCCAGTTTCTTCGAAGCTCCAGTCTTCAGCTCTCTTTTTTCTCCTATTCCATCCTGTGTGTGCCACTACAGACTCCTTCTGCTTTTAACAAATGGTGACCAGCCTCTAACAGCTGCTGTGCATGGGAAGTGGTATGAAACTGCATGATAATGTAGAACTAGAGGAACTCAAACATGGCTAGAGAACAGCTTTTAAATGCTGCTGAATGATTTCCGTAAGACAGCAGTTGGTGAGCAAGTGTGCTCCAGTCCCAGGGCAGTATGGTCTTGGAGAGTATACTTGGTTGTATGTGCAAAGCATTTAAAGGCGTCTCTCATATTTCCTCTGAAATGCAAAAAATGCACCCCAGTGCATTTTAATACTGTTGTAATAGGTCAGCAGCCCAGCAAAACACGTGGAATCCCACGAAATTTGATGAATTGGAGTCATCATTCCTTACATATATATTTGTGACAGGCCTGTATTTGTGTGGTCCTGCTCATAGTCAGGGGAAAGTGCTAAATAATTCCTGCTTAGTCACATAACTTCACTTGTTTACCCATTGACTACTCCCAGAATATTGCGTAGACTGTATTTCTTCCAAAAGGTTCAGTTTCTGTCTTCCACCTCATACCTACACTCGAGAGGTGAGTATTTTGAATCATGTCACTAAAGCTGTTATCATCCTGCTACTTCTCTATGAATTTATTTAAAGAAATACAGAGATCTTTATATAGGTGATCACACATAAATAGTATTCAAGATATTCAGCCTGAGTCTTGCAGTCCTTATTCAATCTTTATCCTGGCACAGCTCTTACTGAGGTCAATGGGCATATAGCCTGAATAAAGACTAAAAGCTGTGAGACAGGGCCCACTGGGCAAAATTACTAGAGGTGGACAAATTAGTTTGGATAGACTAGCAATGAAATAAAATCTCTGTTCAAAACCTAGACCGAGCTGAAGCCAGTCCTCTGCTTTTTGCTCTGAGAATGCCTTTTGTGTATATTCATGTTCACAGCTTGGGTCCCTCCCTCCTGGCCTCAAGCATGTAAGAATTCCTGCAGTCATCCTTTCTTCCTGCCATGGTGAAGGAGAAGGCTTCCTCCCCAGAGGAGCTTAGCTCAGCACACAGGCAATTCTGGGATGTGAACAAAGTAGCTCTCACTGCAGGACCTGGGGCTGGTCTTCTGCCTGAGAAAATTATGGGTTTAAAAAAAAATATAAAAGTAAAGAGCCCCCATAGACCCAATCTGGATTTCTGGTAAGCAGTGACTGGAGCGCACATCTCTTTGCATTGCTGCTTCTTCTTCTCTTTTGCTCAACTCATCTGCTCACACGGCTCTGCCATGCTTCAAGAGATGTCACCTCCAAGGCCCTCTTCATCCATGCCTCTGCAGATTCCTACTTTGTGCAGAAAATTTACTTTTTTCTTGGTGAACAAGGATGCTCTTCCTTCCAGAGCCAGGGCACAAGAAAGCTATGGCGAAGCATCACTAGTCTGCTCATATGTGAGATATCAGAAACACTTTTATTGCTAAAGAAGCATGTATGTACTGCTATGCCCTTCATTCTTGTCTTATGAGTATTCAAAGGCGATGTCTCTGCCCACACATCTTAACTTTGAAACAGAGGGGTTAATGCTGAAATCTTTATTTACATGCGTACTTACTTTTGTGCCTGGGAGCAGAAGTGAGGTTGCAGTGTGCTCTTGCTGACAGCAGAACTGTCCATGGCAGCAAGATTTCTTTGCAAAAACTAGAATGTTCAGATGAAATCTTGTTGCTGTGAGAAGTCCAGTGGTATTTGGTGACCAAAAATGTTTGAACAGGCCACAGAAAAAACGTCAGACTTGTGAAGATTTAGAAAATTGGAATATGCTACAGCCTGAGTTTCACATTTTGCTAATGGTTAGAGTACTCTTTGTGGGCTCTATAGGGAACAGAAAGACTGCCTCAGTTAATTTTCATACTCTCCTGGTGGAGCAAAAAGACGGCAGATCATTTATATAATTTCAAGTCAGAAAACTTTGTTTAAAAGTCTAATTTTGTGGTTGAGTGACTGGAAAACATTCAATAATATTTTTGGAGGTACGGGAGACAAGAACAATAAATTTGATTTTCCGATATTATGGATCTTTGGTGATAAAATTCAAACATAAATAATAAAGCATCTCCTCCAGATAATTTAAACTGCAAAGGCAAATGTACCTGCTATATATTAACACTGTCAGCCACCTAGGCATTACAGTGGATTTTTAATGTGTTTCATCAAAACACTTAAAGGCACTTTTTAAAATGTATGACCCACTAAATAAAAAAACATAAGACATAATCTTCAAAGCACACTGATTAATGCAAAATTGACTTGAACAAATGCAGCTTATGGCCATAGTCCAGGAAGCTCTCTTGGTGCTAAAGAGTTTCATACAATAGTTTTCCATTTTCAAAATCACATCAATTTTTACTTACAACATTTTGCAAACAGCTACAGCAACTTTCAATCAACTGCCCAGCAATAATTTAAAATCCCTTACTATTAAATTGTAAAAGTTTGAGTCATGGGAAGAGGACAGTGCTGTAGAGAGCTGATTTCCTGACTGTCATCACCCTAGAGCTGTCAGCTCCTGTGCAGTATTGCCAGTGTGGAGATAGAGATGGAGTGGGTCAAATTATTCATTGTGAATAAGTTATGTGATGAATTGGTCTCTCTCTTTCTTTCTATCTTTTTTTTTTTTTTTTTTTTTTTTTTTTTGCTGTTCATGGACTGTACTGGTTTCTCCAGATTTATTCTCAACAGATAGTCCCAAAATTTATGTGAGCAAAACTCAGAGTAGCATTTTTGGGTGAAAGTCGTGTGTCTATTGATGTTAGATGAGTATATAAAAACCATCAGATCATACAAAATGATCTCTGCCTTACCTATGCAGCACCACTTTGAGGAAAATATCTGGAATGGTTTACTGTACTAATCTTTGAATGTCAGCAATCTCTGAATGTCCCACCACCAGATATAACACAGGCAGATATGAAACCTAACTTTCTACCTACAACAAGGATTTAAATTGCAAAGAGCTTAGCCAGCATACAAACTTTTGGAAAATATAGGTAAATACTTCTTTAATAACACTTTCATGAAATAAGACAGCCATAATGTATGCCTGCTGTGGTTGGTTCTAGGGCTACAGCCTCAGCAGTGAAACCGTCACTACCTCCTGCAGGCTGTAGCACAACTCAAGGTGGGGCTCAGCCAGGAGTGGCAATTCTCTTCTGATTTCCATTTGGGAAGTTAAAACTAATTGAAACAGGAAATTACAGCCCCTACTCTGTGCACTGGCTGGAGCACCTGATGATGACATGGGCACAAGTGATTCACAGAAAGGAAGTTTTCCATCTTGCAAAGCCAGCAAGAAGACCATTCAGTGTATGCACAATTCATGGTGCTCTCTCTAGAGGCCTTGAAACTGCTTAGAGGGGTTTGAAGTGCCATTTTTCTCCCTACCCGGTATCATGCTCTTCCTCTCCTTTCAAGGAAGCAGAGGTCTGATGAAGATAACCTTCTCACAGCTTCTAACAGGTCACAGCTGCCTGGTGGAAATTGGGTATTGGCAACATGGAGATGTTATTTGAGGCACCTCACCCATAAGTGGATCAAAAACCAGTAAAGCTCTCATGAAATGGCTCACCACATACAAAGAAAAGAAAAACAGGAAATGAAAAGAGAAGCAGAGAGAATAAAAATTCAGACAAAGTTTTCAGGGTTTCAGCATCAATATTCTTTTTATAAGACAAAAATGTTTGAGTAATTTTTTATGAAAAGAAAAGCCTATTTTATTGACTGATGAAAGCTTTATGGTAGCTTTATGATCTGGTCTATAATTTCTAAATTGTTCGGGAACTTCTCCCTCAGAGAGTCTCTAATGGCAACCTGGGTAACTTGCAGCTTTAGTATCTAACCATGTCACAGCCACTGCCACCTCTCTGAAAGAACACAGAGCAGGAAAAGATGTGGGCAGCATGATGCTCAGCAGAGCCTTTGTCAGACAGGATAATCTTTTGCACTTGGCAAGTGGAATCACTGCAAGGCTGTTGTAGAGTTTGGTCTTCCTGCAGGCTGTTTCCCATGCAAGGAAGAGGACTCATATTTTCACATTTCTCATGTAGGGGAATATGGACACTCTAGAAGCTGGGCAGGCGAAACCCTCTAAGATGAGGTTTCCTTATGAAAGCTTAGAAATGGCTATCAACTTCCATGATCAAAGTAATATATATACAGTTGGGACTAATCAGAGCCATTACCCTGTGAGATAAAGGCTGTAGCTGTTTAAGCAATTTCAAGAATGAAATCGGGTAGTTCAAAACCAATGGAAGGACATCATATGCAAGCAGCATGTACACTGGGAGTGTAGCAGGCTACAGGGTTCCCATGTCTGAGAATGAGGAAAACTTTAAAACCTAAACTGGAAATCTGTAATGAAAGACTTGCCCTCACTGGGTCAGGTCTTTCAAAAATACATGCAATAAGAACATTTTCTACTTCACAGTGATTCACAGCTGCCTCTGGGGGCCACTGCAATAAACTGGAAGAACAATCTTCAGCATCACAGCCCAAGTACTGGGTGGGAACCAAGGGTCATCCCATCGAAACCCCTTTCTCAGCTTTGCTGGATCACAAAAGCTGAATGCTTGAGTTGACGCAAGAGCTATAAAGCTCCTCTTTGCACAAAATGTGTGGTTTAGATTCCCCCACTGCCGTGATATGCAAACAATTCCAAAGAAATGACATGGAGGCTCCTATGTGGCTTCAGCAAAATGTGTAGGGGGGAAGAAAAGACAGAGATGATATATTTTCATGCATTTTCCACTAATAAATCTCCAGTCCATGGGAAAACATTAGGATGTTTCTCTGCATGTGTGGTGTAAGAATGAATGCATCATTTCTCACAATGAAAAGTTACTGCTTTTTGTTGTTGACACAGCAATAGCTAGATGTGCCTTCCAATTACCCCAGTGCTGTAGGCTTTTTGGTATTTTGTGTGTCTTTGTGTGATTTCTGTGTTCATCTGGGCTTTGCACTTGTGGAAACCTGGTAGTGTCATGCATATTCTGTCCATAATTTTATTCAAGAAGGTTAATGAGTGCATGCAACATAACTATGGCAGAGGACCACTGCGGGCTGTTGCCGTCAGTCAATCCAGAACAAATAAAGTTGTTCTATAGCATCTTGAACTATATGATGCATTTACTTAGAAAAAAAAGTACACATTTCCTTACAGAAAGGAGTTTACAAAGGGTGCGATATTTCTGGGAGCAGTCAGGGGCTTATGAGGCATGGCTGGTGCCAGGGTGCTGAGGGGCACTCCGTCCCAGAAGATGACTAAAAACTGCAGGGTAATTGGGTGTTTGGCACTGAGGCTGTAACTGCTGAGTGATATTCTTCGCCTTGCCCATCTTCACCTAGCAGGCCTGCAGCAGGCTCGTGCTGGAGAAAAAGGTCAGGGCTGCCTTTCTGCCTCCCTGCTGTGCATGCACAGTGCCAGCCTCTCCAGACTGCTTACAGCTCCTCTTTCAGTGTAGGGAGCAGCTTTCAGCTAGTTAAGGGATTTGTTTTTTTCTTCCCAAGGTTTTTACTACCTTTCACCCTATAAAACCATTTTCATTTTGATGTAGGACTATAAGTATGGATTAAGGACTTTTGGTGCGGCTTGATAAGTGCATGGGATGGTTTTTATGCTCAAGACAGCATTCTTGAAGCTCTCTCCAAACTTGGCTTGGGTTGCTGCTGAGACACCCTTATGTTCATTATTTCAATAGGGAAAAATGAACTGGAAGTAGCTAAACTTATATAATGTTTTTCTTTCCTTCCCCTGCCCCCATTCCCTCCAAACCTTACATTCTTTTGTGTTGTTCAAGTTCCCCAGTGTTTTACACAAGGATTCAGAAGTCTGGTTCTCTGGAAACAATTGTTATGTCAGCTGACATTAACACAGCAAGCACTTTAACTATTTTTCCAACATATCCATCAAGTGCAATGGCCAAAACATTAATTTTCATTATGCTTCAACAAAGTTTCTCATTTTCCTCTAATTCTGTCACCAGACTGCCTCCATGCAAGACTACCTTAGAAATATATCAAGTGATTTAACTACAAGGACTTTGGGAAGCTTTATTTTTAGTGACTTTGTGACTATGTTTGTGAATGTTCTAGACCATTTATGACAAAAATTTGAACCCCTCCAGTCCTAAGTTTAACAAAAAACATGTATGCTTTAAATCAGTCAAAAAATGTAAAATCTTATATTGCTGTTACTAACTTGGAAACCAGTCATCACCCTCTAAGTTCAGCAGAAAATGCACAGAAAAGAATGAAGATGAACTCAGCTGCCCAAACATGTCTCAAGACTTTCTTCCTACCTACAAGCATAGGGTTGTGTGGTCTACTTCTAAAGATCCATCAGCCAGTTTCAGAAGACTCAGTTCTGAATTTTTATTCATTGGATGAAGGAAGACACTGTTCAAGGACATTGAACAAATGTTCAGCTTTCATTGTTCAAGAAAGTGGAAAGCAAAAATAGACGGATTTCTACTTTTTTTTTTAGTCATTATTTAGAAGTTGCAGATAGCTATCATTTAATACTGAAGACGGGCAAGTCTAACATTTGAGAGCTCTGATTTTCATAACAGTGACAGTGTTTTAACTGGGCTGGTCTAAGGTGATGATACATATGAAAACTTAACCACAAATAAATAATGTATGTCCACTATGAGATATTGCAGTTTCACAGTGGGCAAGGGCTAAAAAATACCAATAAAATCTAGTTTATTATTACAACAACTGATATGTGTTCCTATTTTAGAACTACAATACAGTAAATATATTAAGCAGAGGCTGTGCTTACTTTTTAAATGAAGCATGTGACCCCATCTGACTCACCAAACGTATTTTTACTTTCAAATATTACACAAAAATGTACCTAAGAACTGAAGTTGAGGGAAGTAAGATGCTGGTCATGCCACTGGGAGAAGAATCACGCCAGACTAACTCCCATGTGTTTTCTGGGTGTGCTGAAGATTTATAAAATAAATTCCCACCAACATTAACTGAGGTTAGTATAGGAAATTGACCTTGTAAATCAAGAATAGAATAGACCCTATAATACGTATTTTGAAGTATTTATCACTTTGCTGAGGCAGACAGGAATTGAGAATGTAGGTCAATATCATGGTAACAGTAATTCTGCATCCCCCTGCCTGCGCAGCTCATGCAGCCGCTGGCACTGCTCGGACTGAAGGCTGGGAAGAAGCACTTTCCCTGGTCCACAGAGACCAGCACAAATAGGACAAAGTGATATGTTAAATTGCATCTCCTTTTTCGTTACTCCTGCAAGTGCACTTCTAATTTTCTATACCTTTTGATCTGCTCATTATTTTCTCTAGATTTCTTCCAAGCTCCACAGGATTTTCTTTCCTAAGAAAAAAGTATATTTAGGTTATTCTCAGTTCAATCCCATATCATGATAGAAGAACAAAGTAGGCCATGGCTGAATATATATTCAGAAAATTTCAAAACATTTTAAGTGGGATAAAAAAAAAAATCCTGACTCAAATGACGTGCTAAAGTCTTTAATTCAACTAATACATTTCAGAAATGCACAATGACTTTAAGAATACATTGCAGCCTTCAGATAATTGTTAATGCACGTAAGTGTTTTGAAGGAAAAAAGATATTTTGTGTTATCTGCAAAAACCCCTCTTGAGTAAGAGTCCATATCTCCAGGTATTTCTTTTAAAGGGGAACAGTTTAATAAAAATAACAAAGCTAGAAACCAAGAACATTAACTTTCACTTTGCCTAGCTACATGCTAGTACTCTTGCTGTAATTATAACACAGAGGTCATTCCAAAGGAATTACCAGCCTTCCAATGATATGAGACAATTATTCTCCAGGGAGACGGGCAAATTTGTAAGACAAATACAGTTGAAATTTCAGACATCAATCTCTTTTTTACCATAGCATGGGAACAAGGGAGCTGTGAAATGTAATTTTACCCTAAGGCCCAACAAATGATCGCATTAAAATGATTTAAAAGAAAAGACTTTACATCTATTATATCTTACAAGTGAATATAGCATTAGATTTTTCTAAGGCTTCCTGTGAATAATAGTGTTTTATAAAATCTCTAAAAAGCCGCTTTACAGACTCCCATGTTTCCCACTAGCCCATAGGCAGGGCAGCTGAGCAATCACTATAGGCAGCCCTATGTGCAGCGGTGCAAACATTGGGTGCTGTGCCTGGGAACAGAGTAATGCCAGGAGCTGGTTTCCTCTCTCTGTGCAAAGCTGTGGCTGCGGGGGCTGAAGTCAGACCCTGCTGACCCCCTCCCACTGCCATGTACCTCTGCTTGCAGTAGGTCTGTACAGGATGGGTTTTCCCAAAGTGGGTGTGTTTAATGTGTCCCAGTATTCCCTGAACTGGGGGAGACTGAGCTGGTTTCACGCGAGTGACAAGCAGCTGTGGTGAATAAGAGCCTTTTTTGCCTGGTACTGACAACTGAGAGTACAATGTTTAAGGGAAAAAAAAAAACCTTCCACCGCCTCCAAAGCACCTGGAAGAGCTTTCAGTGATCACCCCAGGCAACTGTGGACCTCAAGGATGTCTGTTAATGGTGTGCATCACCTGAGGCCGTAGAAGAGGTAATGAAACCTCAAAAGGTGGTAACTGTGGACCCATTGCTAGAAAGTGTAGAAACACTTTTATCGTTCAGCTTTACAGTCACCTCCCACCAGCTCAATTTGACATTAACCCTGTGCAGCTTAAACATATCTATCAGAGAAATTTGTGACTGGTAAGACCCATCACAAAAATTCGCTCTCCCCTCATGTGGGACTGGTGTGCCCAGGCACAACAGTACCAATTTTCATGCGCAAAAAGCAGAAAACCCTCCTGCTCCTACTTGCAGGGAGTCACTTAAGCTATCTTCTACATTTACACAGTGCCACTCATGCCAGCATTGACTTGAGTGGACTACTTATGTAAGAAGGATTTAGCCCAGGGTGTGTGCCGTAGTCAAAGTGGTGAAGTGGAAAATGGATATAAAGGAAATGCTCTTTGGCTAAAGTTTGCTTTACAGAAACCTATAGCAGTCTCATTCTTCAGATAAGAGCCTTTCTCCAACTGCTATTACTCAAGAAAACAGGCTCCTCAGAAATCTCTACAGCTGATGTATTGCAGTGTGACCTTGCACAACTTGGCAATGCAACTCTGCATGTTTTTATTGTATTTAAATAGGACCATTAGTTTTATTCATATGTGGAACTTGAACTTAACTTTAGCATCATTCTTACATTGCACACACAAAGTGCCCATGTAAGCATATGTTTTCTGCAAAGCAGAAGAGAGAAGGCATGTATGAGGAGGGTGTGCATTGTACATTTGAACATCTGTGTACATACTTGCATTCATTTTTTCCAAGGATGCATTCCTGTCCCTGTGACACCTCCTGTCAACTCCTGCCAGCACAATCCCAGGGTAGCCTCTGCAAAGATTTAGGTTTACCTACTGACTTCCACTGCTTGTACAAAAATGCTTCCCAATGGAAGCTGACAAATTAAGAAGAAATATAAACACATCCTGGTTTAAATGAGTGCAAAGCAAAGCAGCAGCTGTCTGACTGGTAAAGATGATTGACTGTGGAGAGCTGTGATGAGTTTCTTTGGTGGGGAAAGTGGTCAAAACATGATGACCATCTCATTCTCCCCACACCACTTTTTTTATGGTACAGTAATTTTCCCAAGCGATAAAAAGAATTGTCAGGAAAAAATAGAAAACTGGCATGATGAGTGATCTGCATCTCAAAGTTGCCATGTGATGTCTCACCAGCAAACACTTTGACCACCTCATTGTGGGAACACTTTGAGTGTCCCTGCAAGATCCCAGAAGTATAAAAATTATGAGTCCCTGATGCTACATAGTTTCCTAAGTCTGCTTTAAAGTAACACACAGTTGTATTATTGAAAAGGCAAAAATGAAAGGAGTAACAGAAGCCAGTAAAAAAAAAAAAAAAAAAAAAACAACAAAACCCCAAAATCTAAAACCTTAGAAACATACCTATTTTTTTACATATATATATATATTATTTATCTTAAATTATTTTTCATGCCCCAACACAGGTGATAAGTTTTTCATCATTTGCTTCTAATCTGCATTTTCTTTTAAGGGCACCGGAAGTCCCACTTGATGAATTTCATGTCAGTAGACTCAGCAGCCTCAAGAACTGGAAGAAAAGAGGTGACCTCTTGTATGAGAGAAAGGCAAAATGAAAAGTGAATGTCACTACATGGCAATGCCAGAATACATAGAGGCATCTGAAGGAAGTGCCAGAAGAGGTCCAGAGATGGTAAAATAAAACTGTGTGAAGATTCCTCTGTATCAAAATGTAAAATAAACTAAAACCCCATCTCACCAGGTTCTTTTGCCCATGACGAATAAATTTCAAGTTTTAAATAACAAAACTGTGTCATGGCTCTTCACAGCCCTGATTAGGAGGGATAGCTTCCTACAAATACGGAGGAAGTCCTTCCTCCTTAATTTTTTCATTATCTGATTTAAGAGAATTTTAAAGTATGTATCTAGTATGTATCTAGCACTTTTGTTGCAGGTAATCATATTTCTTTAGGATCATTGTACACTCTCATTTTTTTTCTATCACCTTTTACTCTATTCAAATGAAATACTCATTTGCCATTAAAATAATTGGAGAGAGGGGGATGGAGGAATTACCTAAAAGCTCTGGAATCTTACAATAGCCAGAGCCAGGTATGTCCATAAGGATTCTAGAATTCCTTAGAAAGTAAAGCAATTTTAAGGAACTGATTTTATTTCTTTTTCTGATAGAAAAAGAAGAAAAACTGCAAAGAGACACTGAAAGATTGCTTTAACTGTAAATCAGTACAAACACATTGAAGAACTGCCGTACTTGGATCAAGACTGTATCTAACCCATAGTCAACCCAACAATTTAATTTTCAAAACTTGGCTTACAGCATTGGAAGCATGAGATCAAGCCAAGCTACGCTGCCAGCAAAAGGCTGGAGCTCAAAGCCAGGGTTGAATTACAGAGCCCAGAAGGTTTACGGAAGTGTTTAGTGAAAATTGTTTGCAAATGAGCTTAGAAAAATTTTCTGCCTTTTGCTGGCTGCTTCAGGATCTGGCCCTGTCAGAAGGGAGTCTCCTCTCTAATCAGCCTGGCAAGGATATGGAGGATCTGCACATGGGCTGCAGCACGCTTCGTGCCCAAACCAACGTCCTCAAATTAAACTTGAGAGTCATTCTGGAAGACATACTGCAGCCAAGGCAAGTGTTCTCCTGCCAAAGAGGCTACTGGACCCCATCCAGGCATAGCTGGATGAAATGTAAAGCCCTCTGATAGACGAAAGTGAGGTTGCATGGTTTAATGGTCCCCTCTGGATGAAAAATTCCACCAAAACTGGCATATTTAGTACCTTTTTTTCCCTCCTCTCTTTATCAGATGTGCTGTTAAGTGGAATAGTTCTACAAGGAATAAAAGTAAACTATGAACACAGGATTTTGCCCTGAGCAAAGCCTATTTGTGTTTGATTTCTCAGCTTTGTTCTTGTATCTGATATCCATTTAAAGGAGTTTCATGAGGCCTGTAGGAATTGTGCTAATCAATGAGTAGTAAATTTATGCCTTTAAACAGCTTTGTTGTCCCCTTACCCAGTGCAGTCATCACTTACATCAGGACTTGTACAGGAGTGGTTTTGGCTCTACCTCTTGTTTCAGGAAAGCCCTGGAAATAGGTTGCTATAGTTAAATGTATTGTCCTGGTTCCTTCAGAGCAGAACAGAAACAGGCGATACCCATCAGGACAAGCAGCTCCTAGAGGTCACAGGGAAACATATTTACATTTCATTGGGATACATTTATTTCTATTCTGTCATGCAGCAAAACAGACAAGTGCTTTTTAGTGGAACTGATTATGTTTCACTTGTAACAGCACCTACCAATTTGTGGTTACTGCTTTCTGGGTTTTATTTACTTATTTTTTTCCACTTAGAATCTTTTTGAGATTTCCTGCTTCTCTCTGTAATCACTAAGTTTATGCATTTAGCTTAAGCTGGGGGAAACTTACTTTTCAAAACTTACTTGTCCCCTCTAATGAAAGCTCCAACTTTGGTGCTGTGCCTAACATTTGTAAGAGCACATTCACCATGTAATGAATATAGAGACCTTATTAAAAGTGGATGAAGTACCTTCTGCCAAAAGTCACTAGGGAATCTCTCAGAAGTGCTGACGTTGCTCAGATCAAGGGTTTTCTATATGAATTTCTTAAAATGGCTCTGGGGAGAAATCATTCAGAGCTATTGTATCATCAGGTATTACTGTGTATGGCTTCTTTCTCTCCTCTGAGCTTGTTCTGCTAGGCCTATTCAGCACCTCATTCAGCACCCACTTGTTTCCCAACATGATGCTCCTAGAATGCAAAGTAGTAGAAGGGGACCTTGCTGTACAGACAACAATGCAATAGGATTTCTAGTTTCTTTCCTATTGAAAGACTGAACATTGTACTTATAAAAGGTGGGTGCTGGTCCCAGCCATGCAAAATGAAGTCTATTTGTATATATCCTTGGATATATACAGGGAGATGTGTGCAAGCACCCTCCCAGTATGAGTTACCATGGTCTTATTCCATTCTTTTCTCATTTTTTTCCTGAAATTCTCCACATGGCACCAAATCAGCAAGGAGAGTCTAAAGTACAGGTATCTGTACTTCTTAAACCATGTGCAGATATCCATACTTCTTAAACTAGACAAAATGCCACCTAGGTTGGTAGCACAGGACAAACAGGCTGGCATCTGTCCTCAGCCTGGCCTGCATTACTTTGCAAGATGTAAACCACTGAACATGTAGTTCCATGCCCAGCTTGGTGCAAAACAAGTTCTGTAGAGGATACAGTTTTCACCCAGCATATCACCGAAATATCTCAGGCTTTTCCCATTGACTTCAGTCTAAAGGGGCCTTCTAGGAACTGGGAGAAGCATCTGTGGGGGAATGAGACATTTGCATTATAGATACAGATTTCTGATACGGTACAAGAAAAAGACATTAACCACTCAACCTCTGCTTGTCTGTCAGAAAAAGCTTTTGTTTGACCCTGCATGGAATGTGAAAATACAGCAGGCAGGAGCTGTGCACTATCAGCACAAGGCAAGTAGCTCTCTCTGAAAATGAAACGCCAGCTGGAGCCAGGTACATACCGGAGATCGTTGTGTGGTGGCACCAGTCTTGCTTCATGCCTCAGCTTGCCCATGTGATGCTCAGTATTGTTTTGACAGCAAGGTCAGCCCTTGTGCTGAGATTTTAAGGAGAAGATGCAAAGAAGTCAAAACTAATTATTTCCCTCCACAGCAAATAGTTCCTCACTGAGAAGGAAAAGCCCAGGGCAGGAGCACCTTTCCCTGTGAGTAATTAATATTGAGCCATGTCAGGCCATTTCTTAAAGCTGAATCCTTTTAGCCAAAAAAGAATAAATGAGACAGTCCCAACAACACTCAGTATGTTTAAAGCCAGCTGTACATGTAAGTGCTTTCCTAAATAACTGTTCTTAAGGAAGCTGATAGTGGTTGAAAGATCCACTCACAGATCACAAGTGTGTTCTACTAATGCAGTATTTCTTTCATCCTTGAAAAAAGGCATGTTTGATGTTACATGAATGTTAGGTTTAAACTTTAGCAATGGGCTGATCAGCTGCCTGCTGTTTTATATTGAAAAACATATTGCCTGCTTACCTGCAGCACTGTTCTCTCTAATTGATTCTTTCCTAAAGGTATTTCCCACTCTTCTACCTCTTTCCTTCACTCTGATTAACAATCATAGCATGATCTCATCAGGCCTCGACAAGTATTGATGTGCTACAGTATCATGAGGCTAATAAAGTGTATTATCCAGTATTTTCTGGTGACACATAAAAACTCCTTTATGAAAGGCACAGGAGACAGAACATAATATAAATGCCTTCCTGGTAACAGCAGAGTACTGTGGACCCTGCAGTGCTGGTGTGAGTGCATTATTTAATGGAGCTCTGTGGGGCAGAGTGGTGGGGAAAGGCAAAGGATAGGGCAAGTGGGGTCCCGGAACTGGAGTCCATGCTGTGCTGTAGCTGCAGAGGAGGGGACAGGGTCAGGCAGGACCTGGAGCACTTTGTGGGAAACCAAAACCCGCAGGCACTCTTCCTGGGTGCTGCCCTAGCACCTCAGCAAAGCCGTTTGAGACCAGCAGACCTCTGTGAGGCTCTGCACACTGCCTCCACTTGCTGTTGCTGTTTTCTCTTCTGTGTTATCTCCACATTGCCCCTCTAATGCGAGAATGTTATTATAGTACAATATTAAAAATTCACCATGTAAGTCCATTCCTTTAAAAAGGATGGGTGGAAAAATACATCAGGTATTTTGTTCAATTAACCTTCGTCTTTATTTACAATTATTCCCTGAATGAGTGTCAAACATTAAACAATCAGGGTAAAAAGGCTGAATTACTTTCTTGTCTCTGCCATGCCATGACACAGGAGTCAAGCCCAGCAAAGCCACATGCCATGAGGACAGCAGCATTGTTCAAGGCCATGAGCAAAGCCACGGCTTCAGCTCTGCAATCCTCTGCTAAGCAATCTGGACCCTCAGCCACACCAGGGCTGGTAGAGGCTGGCCTGTGTGTGGGGAAGGGTGATGGGGCAGCCCCCCAAAGACTAGGCAAGCATCCAGCCACTCAGCAGGTGCCCTGCTTGCACCAGCCTCCCTGGGGAGGCATGCTTTGGGTGATGTGCTCAGAGTGCCCCAGAGAAAGTCACTTGAGAAGCTGTTTGAAAGCAGCTCAGCCCAGCTTCCCCCAAACCCCCACTTCAGGAGGAGCCTTGCAGCCCCCTTTTGCAGGGGACTCTGAGCCTCTCCTCTCTCTTCCCCTTCATTTGGTGATGAATTGATTGCTCCTTTATTTTAAAAAGTGCAGATCCTGAAATTCCCGTTCTTGAGAGGATGGCAGAGGAGAGTCACAACATTAAAAACTCTCAGCCTCCCTGGGGCCACTCTTGTGATGGAAGAAAGAGAGAGAGAAAAAAAAATCCAACAAGACGTGCAGCAACAAAGAAAATCCCTTTCCTATCAAGCCCTCTTTCCCCAGCATCTGTGAATGTCTCACCTCCTGCACAGTCTCTCAGTATAAACTTTGTTCAGCACACTCAGGGTAATCTTTTCACATCATAAAACTTATAATCCCCCTAAAGTGGTTTCCTAGGGTTTGAGGTATGATGCACTTATCAAATAACTGAAACAAATAAATCAGCTTATTTAGGCTGTGGTCAGTGTGTGTGTAGCTCTGCGTACGCAGGGAGGAAGCCAGCGCCATACCAGCATTTGTATACATTAGCAACAAAGCTGTCTGTGACAAGCTGTCCTCTGCACAACTAAATATTTAGTTGCATATCATAAGTAACTTCTTAAGTGATTAAAGAGAGAGGGTGCTCTCTGTCTGTGCCTGCTTGGGGAGCCAGGGTGTCGGGGTGAGCACAAGGGTGTGAAAATGGAGGATGCCCATTGCTGCAAAGCCCCAGAGCCCTGTGGTGCAGCTATCCACTCCAGGATAGCCCTAGCATCCAGGGTTGGGTGGCTTGGGCCATGCTTTGCTGTCACCCATCTCTGCCAAGGAGCTGGCTCCAAGTAGGGTCCACCTGGCTCTTGTGCATATTAGAACAGAGTTCAAGCTTTCAAATATTTGTTGCTATGTTTTATTGGCATTATAGCAAGGTTTATTTTTAACCAAGCCGGTATTTATGGATTCCTGTGGTGGCATATTCTTTGCATGTGCAAAATTTAACTAATAAAGTGATTTCATATTGAAGAATTATAGAATACATGCTCCCTACACAATATAAACACTTTGTTAATAAACTCAAAGCCTATTAGCTTGTAAAAACTGACCTTAAACAACAACAGGCTAGCAAAGCTGTCCTGTAGAACTTGCTCCCTGCATGTTTTCCTGCATGTACACTTTCTTCAGTGTTCAAGAATCATTACAACAGTGCTCACTTAAAATGCTGGTATTGTTGGCATATAGATACATGCTTGAGAGTACCTCTTGAATTTGGTATTTCAGCTAGGGAAAAAGAGAAGGTATCAAGCCTGCCTTAGGGACATGGGCCCAGTGTTTGGATGTAGGGGCTCGCCAACTTCCTGCTGCCTCCTGCCCCTTCCCCCAGGCTTTTGCTGCCTGGCTTTCACTCCTCAGAAGATGTTTCAGTCCCTCCGTATTCCAAGGGGGAACTCAGGAGGCAATTTAAACTGTTTTCAAGATTCCTGTGTGGTTTCTGCTTTTGATGTCGTTTCTGCTTCAGAATGCACCAAGTACAGGCAAAGGGCAGACCTGAACCAGGCCATTGCCCCACACAGATGAGCCACCCCTGGAAGAGGGTTGGTGGAGTTTGATGGTGGCAGTGCCTGGGAACAGCAATGGGGCTCTCCTGCACTCCTGGGTGGCTGGCACATCATCCTGACTCCCCACCAGCCCCAGGGGGCAGCCCCTTCCCTCCCACACTTCCCTCAGGAGCCTCAGCTGACAGGGAAGCTCCAGCTGTGCTGGGGCTATCTGGGTGACTGGAGTATATTTTGTGGAGGCCAATGTGGGATTTGGGCAGCAGCTCCGACGGGGACAGCAAAAACCCAGCCATCCCTATTCCTTGTAGAGGTGTTTGTTTGCACCCAGAGGCTGAACTGACAAAGTGGTTTCAGCTACCAAGAAAAATGCCGAGAGTTTGCTCTGGTGTCCAAGGCATGGAGAAACATTTAAGACTTTGCTTCCATTAAATGCTTCCCACAGACTGTAACTTGCATCCTGGAAAGCAGCATAAAGAAGACAGTAGCATGCATCATTTTCTTTTCTAGAACATACTGGTTTAATAATAAAATTAAAGCTAAAATAAGTATTCTCTTGAAAAGAATTTCATCTGTCATTGAAATAATCTACATTTATAAGTTATCTAAAGTAAAGTGAGCTGTACTAGCCTCTAGCTCCTCTGAAACCATTATGAATTATTGAATAAGTCATATTTTTTTATTGTTATTGACATAGTAAATATATTTGCTTGAAAACATCCAGAGCTGCATAGGCATGGAAGTATTTATGAGCCTAGGCTCTTTATGGCACTGTTTTACAGGGTGCTGTCAACTGTGGAGGGGAAACAGAAAGAGAGAGAAGAAGGTTTCACCTCTGATGTTCTTGTTAACAGATACAGTGCTTCAGTCAGCCCCATCTCTACAAGACCTTGTCTTCATGGAAAATAATAAAATAAAAGTAAAAATCCAAGTGGTGTGGCTGGATTTCCTATCTTTGTAACAATAAGTTCTTGAACAACCATCAAATCTGAGTTCCTGCAAACTGAAATAATACCGCTCTTGGTAGGCAGGGCATCTCAGGCTTTAAGTTGCCACCAGACCAGCTCTGGAAGTTGTGAAATCTAAATGCATGGTCAAAATAATGGTAGACTTGTCAGGCACTGTTGAAAATCTTCACATGCAGCAGCTGTGGAGGTGCCTGCAGAGACAGCAGAAGCTGTCACTGCCAAAGAGACTTTCTCAGTTTGGGTGGGATCTCCTGTTCCACAGCATGCATTTTCCCAGAGGATGATCAGCCTGAGAAACGTTGAAATGCCAGGTAAAAAATACTGTGGTGGGAACTGCTGTGAGCAAGAGAGTGCCAATACACAATGAAACCAGTCCTGGCTGTGCACCTTTGCAATCGGGACATGACAGCTTAACCTTGCCACAGCACCTGATGGGTGCTTGGGTGCTGCTGGGGCCAAATGCTGTCTACCTTCCGGGTGACTTCAGATTCCCCTCTGGTACAGAGTGCAAAGTACCTGGAGAAAAATTCTTCTGCAGCTAAAGCGGCATTTTATTTTTTTCCTGTCTCCTTAGGTAGTAAGTATATCATCAGTGGCCCTTCAATTTCCCTAAGTAAAAAAAAAGAGCAATCACTAGCTATGAATTCACAGGAGTGTTTGATATAAGAAAAAAAACTAGCAGCATATTTTAAAGAGCTCTCCTCCCAGGAATGCAAGCCCAGACAAAGATTTAGCCTGTTTTTCAATTTAAGTCTGATGGAGCAACATGTCATACCTCAGACATTGACAACAAATCAGCCTTTATTCAAGTGTGAAAATTAAGACATAAATTGCTGGCTGCTTAGCTCTCAAAACAATGTCACATTACAAGAAATGTGATATTTTGAAGAGAAACAGGAAAAAATTTATCAAGGTTTTTGTTATTATTGCATTATCCTTCCGCTTGATCTACTAGCTATAGATACTTGATTTCGGCTTAAGTGCTTTCCATTCTTCTCATAAGCAAATTCTGTTTGAATACTATATATCATTTTACTCTTGATCACTGCTAGTCTCAGTACCCCATTACAGCAGAGCACTTTTCAGACTGAGCTATAGCCTAGACACATGATTGTATAAAGTTTTAAATAAACATACAACACTTATGTTATGTTGTTTCACAGGGATGATTTATAGTCATTTTCTTCTCCCAGTCCTGAGCTCTGGACATAAAAGACACTGAGCTCTCTGCTGTTTATCCAAGCTAAATCCTCTGTTTGTTCTGCATAAGCGTTCTTGATTCTTTAATATATTGCAGGCTTTAGCTTCAGGTTTATTCTCTCTGGGATGGTGGAATTAGATGCATTAACTGACAAAGATAAGGTATGGACATTGCAGCTTAATAGCCATTAAAATAGATACTGAGATAACAAAAATGGAGCTAGAAAAGGGAGTTGAGGTTGTGATATTTTAAAAATATGTATTTACAAGACTTAGATCAATAAATTAAGATTTCAGAAATCTCCATAAGGAAACCTCCAAATAACATTGGTATTTTGGTTTTTATTTCATAAGAGAATCAGAAATGGAAGATAATGTGAACTAGGTTACACGTTGACTCTCACGTCTCCAAAGACAGCATTGTTTCTTCTTACTAAAATGACATTATGTAATCTCTATGCTGTACCACCAAAATGCTGCTTTGTGCTACAGAAGAAAATTAAGAAAGTTCTGTAAGATAACCAAGTCTCTCAGCCTTAAGAAAACCTGTGTGGATTCCGTTTACCATGATCCTTCTTTCATCAGCGCTTTTAAATGCATACATGTATATACGCACAGACCACATAGGGGTAGGCTGTTTACTTCATACTGCTATTCTTCGTTGTAGCCCTTGTGCTTCTATTACAAAAGCAGATAACACTAAATGTCGGTTTTCTTCTGTGATCTTAAATATTATAAATTTTGAGCGAAGCCTACTTTAAGATTTTTTTGCATTCCAACTCAGTATTCAGTCTTAAATTTTTGTGCAAAAATTGTGTTAGCATTTAAAGACCTACAGTCTGATACAAAAGAAAGATTTAAAGAATTATAGTTTTTAATGTGACATGCCCTAAATCATCTCTTACCACAGTATAAAAGTTAAGCTCAGATTTTAGAAGCCCTAAATGGACTATTATTTTTTTCTAAGTCAGGATTAACTGCCATATAAGTAACAGCCTAGGCATTTCTCTGCCAAAAATTATCTAACTAAAAGTTTGAATCTGGCAGTGTAAACAGCAGCCCCGCTTGTACCCATGCAAGCTTGTTATTTTGTGGTATACAAGCTAGTATGTTCTCCATGCTCTGTAATAGATTGCATTCCATAAAGCATGAAATGCATTTTTATCTGAAACTTGAGTAGTTAAATAAACAGCAAGAAAATAAAGACATGGTCAGTCTTTTATTTATTTATTTATTTATTTATTAATTCCACAAGCATTTATTTTAGCTCAGATGCTTTCCTTTTACAGTGGTGGGATATTTCCAGGAGTAATGGCAGATGTTGTGAATTAGTTATTCAGTGAGCATGAAAGGAAGGGCAAAAAAGAAAAAACTCTCAGCTCTTTGTGAACGACTGCTTGAGTATGCATTAAAGATATCTTTTCAAAAAAAGGTACTCACAAAAGCCATCTTTTCAAAAAAAAACCCACAAAACTAATTTTCTGTAGATGCTGATCAAGACTTCTTTCATTATGAAGTATATAAAGTAACATATAATTTCCCTGAATATTTGTCTTTTTTTTTTATTATTATTCGGTCGTAAAAATATTACCTGATTTATTTGGAAATCTGAGGTTCTTTTCATTAGGTGTACATGCGATAACAGGAAAAGTTTAAAAAAAAAGGGGGAAAGGAGGTAAGAGTTCACTCTAGGAAAAACCTGGGAGTTTGCTGTTTACAGGGAGAGGTTTAGCTTTTGTGAGTAGCAGCAAGTGTGTTTCTCCCCTGTGATGGCAAGTGCAGTGGAGCCTCCTCCTCCTTCTCCTCCCACTGCTCTCTGTGGCCCAGCAACTCCTGGGTTTTTTACTGAGCTCCAAACCTGGATGGAGAACTTGTGATCACTTCATGGGCACAATCACATCTGGCATGGGGGCATAGGTAATCTGCTCAGCAGTGGCCAGTTGGTTTTACAACATTTCAGAGTTATGTCGCTAAGATTTGCCCTCCTCCCACTTTCAAGACTCATTTCCAACAGTGTCTGTCACATTTGTTAGGATAATAAGGATTTGCTTTTATTAGTATTTCAATACTAATAAGTTATGAAATGATCTTCCTATAAAAAGTTTTCAATAAAATCCTTGCAATTACTTATTTACTCAACAGACTGGATATTGCAAACAATGCTTTACTTTCTCTTTTCCAAACTATAACAACCAAGCATTAGCTAGTGTCCTGGGTTCAGGACACAGGCCTAAACCACAACAGCTAGCTATTCATCAAAACACCTGCATAATGAGGAATCACCTTTATCTTACTACCAGAGAGACGAAAGTAGACAGTACTGCCCCATACCATATACATCCTTGTTTGGGTTATGCCCAAAACTTCAAATATTTTGCTTTTTTTTTTTTTTTGGCTTTTTCATGTTATTTAATGAATATCAACAAGGTTAACCTAGCCTTCATTGGAAAACAGTATGCTTAGACTCGCTTAATTCCCCTATAAATTAGAGAGTTACATGTAAGGACTGAAATACTTTCAATTTTTTCTTACAGCATTCACAGAACTGGTAATTAGCCAGAAGACAAAAAAGAAGATACTGATTTATCTACTAAAAAAGGGCAAAATAAATAGGTTGTACTCTTTTGCTGAAGAGCAGAAGCTACTAAATACCCCTTTTAGGGCATTAAGATGACTGTATCCAATATAGATAGTCTGAGTTTAAAGCCATTTGTGAGCCACTTAGACAGAAAAGCTTTTCCCACATTATTCCCATTTTGCTGATAGGAAGTGGACACCCAGATTCCTGTTCGAGATCACTCAACACCCCTATAACCAAGATGGGCAGAGAAACCAGAGACTTTGTGCCCAACCCTCTGCTTACCAGTGAGAGCACTTCATGAGCAATTCAGGGAAGATTTTGCCATGTTGCAACAAGTACTGCAGCACAAGTTTTTTATCAGGATGGCAAAGCAACGCATTTCTCTTACAGTTCGTAGAGAGATAATGTCTGTGAAGAAGTCCCCTTGCTAAGCCTGCCTATTTCTGCTTAGCCTACTACAAGCCACCTGCATTCATCATGATGATACATGTAAATGAAATAGGAATCGCTAGCATGAAAATGTTTATTCTCAGGTAAAACTTTAAGACTATTTTACTGATTTGCTGTATATATGCAGTAAAAAGATAGAGTCATGGAGTTTAAAAAAAAAGACCCCCAACCAACCATCAGTTCTGCAAGCTGTGGTAGGATGGGACAGGTTGAACTTCTTCTAGAGGCACATAAGCATGCTGCTGAGGTGTGCAGATTTTCCACAATTAGCAGTGCCCTCTTACGGAGATATACCCATAGACATATATACCTACCAGCTCCCTGTGGAAGTGGTGTGCTGTTGCTTTTTGATATCTTGATTTAAGTTTTCATTTATTTTGGGTTATTAGCATAACTTCTTCAGTGCAATAATTGGATTACTATTATTAGAAAAGTCAGGATAAATCAAAAGCAAGAGTACTTAAACCATCATGTGACTGCACATTCAGAAAAACTGTCATAAAAAGTCATTGCCCTACAAGTATCAAAAATGTTACGTTATTCAAACAGCACATATACTCCATGGTTCCTGGAGAAGGTAGGCTCTGGGGTTTACACTAAATATGCGTTGATATTTGTGAAAGCATAACCATACTTAGTTTACACTAAATATGCGTTGATATTTGTGAAAGCACAACCACAGCATTGGCTTATAGTGCTGGCCCTAAGAACACACTATTAAGCTGTCTTATTTATTTGGATAAGATGCAACTGCATGCCTGGTATGAATAGGACTCAACCTTCGCAGGGTGTCTGATTATAAAGTCTGATTATGGTGCCTTTCAGCCATGATCTAGATGAGCTATTGTATCACAGTATTAGCCTTGTTTGCCAAAGATAGCCTTTTCAGGTGAACATTATCGATGGTCTAGTGTCCAGTACAACCAGCATCTCAACATGTGATCAACAAAAATATTTTCTGTATCTCCAGAGGTGAAAAAACAAAACAAAAAATCCCCTCACTTAATGCTAAGCTATTAAGCGAACACCTCCAAAACCTAAAATCTACAAAATATTCAGCCTGGAGAAGGCCATGTGATGGTCTCATGGCAGCCTTCCAGCTTGTGAACAGGGCCAGCAGGGGTACTGAAGAGGGACACTTCATCGGTGACTGTAGTGACAGGACAAGGGGTAATGGGTTTAAACTTAAACAGGAAGTTTAGGCTAGATATAAGAAGTTCTTTACTGTGAGGGAGATGAGACACTGGAACAGGTTGCCGAAGGAAGTTGTAAATACTCCATCCCTGGCAGTGTTCAAGGCCAGTATGGACAGAGTCTTGGGTGACATTGTCTAGAGTGTGTGGTGTCCCTGCCCGTTGTCCTCTGACAATTTTTACAGGTCTTTTCATAACACAGTTGAAGCTTTGTGCACATACAATAATTGTGGACTCCATCTGCTCCAGTAAACCCACTCTAAATTTTGATGCTATATTATTTTGTCAATGCAGTTATGTCTTGGTAACTGCATCAAAACTTTCTGGTCAAACATTCAGTAACACTACGCTTTTATAATCACCTACTCTCTATGTATATTGTTAGAACAGAACTTTTTGTAGTAATACGTAAATTGTTTAAAATGCTGTCAAACTACTACAAGTACTTCACTTGAAAAAATAAAATAAAAATACTGGACTACAAAGAAGTGTGTGTCACTTTTCCAGGAGCATTATTAATGGGGACCATTTTAGTATTCAGGGATGGGGAATGATAGGCTGTAGCATTTCTTCAAGTTAAGAATAGAAAAGAATTGTACTTCCAAGAATTCAACTACTCTGCATTAAAGCCACCATGGGGTTGCTGTACATTTATACATCAGAAGGTCAGTAAATTATTTTTCTATAAATTAGTCTCTCAAAGTTGACTTTTTTTTTTCTTTCAGTTCTGAATGCCAAACTCCTGACTGCTTCTCTACCACAGAGACTTCATATCTGTATAGCAGACATCTGTAAAAACATTTCTAATGAAAACACTACTAATACAACCCCCTGGAGAAACAAATGAAATTAGATCTAAGTATGCAGCCGCCTTTCTTCAGTTCTGTCTTTAACAATTGCAGGACTAGTGCTTCGCATTCAAGCCCTGACACAGGTCATGATCATTTAGGCACAGTAGTAGCAAAATAAATAATTGTGTAAATATGTAATAACTGGTATAAATACTTCAGTAGCGCTTAGAAGATATGATAAAGGACTTCCGTCTTTAAGTTGTTCATTAAGGTTTATCTCAGTGGCTGAAACGGAGGAGCATTCAAGCTGCATGAAGGAGAACCATGGACTGAATAGTCAAAAGCTCAGTGCCAGATATAAGACTCCTTTCTTTTCCACAACAGCAGTTTTGGAAGTGTATTAGTGTTGAAAGTATTGAATTCCTGCTAAAGTATTGTAGAAACAGTGATTATACCTTTACCCCAAAAGCCAATGTACTGGAAAGTTCAGTAATGTACTTAAATAAACCAGTTTCAAAGCAAACCAGTGCCAATTGCTTTCTAAAACAATTTGCCATATTTTTTCCATAGTGCATTCCACTGCCTAAGAATTTAGTGACATTTTTTCTGATAAGTAACAGGAAAAAAATGTTATTTATTTGTAACAGTTCGTAATAAAAAATTAACAAAATCTTAGCTAATACTCCATATCAAAGTGTACAAACATACTTTCAGATTCTCTGCCTCAATTTTCAGCCTGTTCTAAATAATCTGATGCAACTTTTTCATAGTAAAGATTGGTGAAAACAAATCCCCTTCTAGTGTAAGAACCATTAGCACATATGGAGACAGGAGAGGATATTCTGCCTGAAAACTAAAAAAGAACAGTGTTTCTAACTGCTCTCTTTTACAGGGGCTAATGCTTCTCCTTTAAAAGACTAGATTGGACAAATACACGATATAACTGAAGTTTCCTTAGCCAAAGGCAACTGCAAGTTCTGGTCCTGAACACTGAAGCAGATGAAAGCTTCAACTAATTCGGCACAGACCACCCTTTAGCTCACTCCACACCTCCCATTTATTATTTTTTGTGGGTATTTGTGTTCATAGAAAGATACTGGTAAGAGTACTTGTTCTGAAATAATTCCATCAACTTCCTTAGAGAAATCTGGGTGCACTCAATAAACAGTAGGAGTTTGCCAGAATGCCATGATGGCTGAGATGTTGCTCCTCTTCCCACTTGCTTCTCTGAGGAGCATGGAATCAGGACTCAACCCATAAACATGGGCTTCATCTCCAGCAGTCTTTTTATGCTGGTTGAACTATGACTTCAGTTCTGGTTCCATGCACCTGTTTTAAATGGCATTCCTTTTTGCCATCAAGAGAGATGAAGTTAAAAATTCAAGGAGATTTTTCATTAAAAAATTGTATTTGTTTATTACACTGAATAGCTACAACCTTTAGTATTGTCTTGAAGCAATAAAAAGGCAAATGGAACCCAACAAAAAAAATATATTTTTTAAAAATTATAATATCAAGCTCATCTGTGCTATAGATATCTACTACAAATTTAGATTTTGTTTCTTGAGTACTTCAAGCAGCACAAATACAGCTGGAAAAAAATAAAATATCAATCTTTTTCCTTATTCTAATACAAATAAGATCACAAAGAATAATAAAACTACATCCCTATAGGCCCCTTCAGATACTGGAAAGCTGCTAGGAGGTCTCCATGCAGTCTTCTCGTCTCCAGGATGAACAGCCCCAACTTTCTCACCCTATCCTCATACGGCAGGTGCTCCAGTTCTATGATCATTCTCATGGCCCTTCTCTGAACTTTTTCCAAGTTTCATGTCCTTTTTATTTTGAGGACACCAGAACTGCACACAATACTCCAAGTGAGGTCTCACAAGAGCAGAGTAGAGGG